>JAVJIF010012608.1:0-120364 GCA_038442645.1 Agave tequilana | reverse complement strand
TTTGATGATGATTAACTCATGTAGTTATAATACTAATGATCTTGTGTTATTTAGTCTCAGATATTGATCAAGATCTTAGTGGTGTTTAGCTTCAACAAAGAATTCAAAGTCAGGTTTTGGAGCTAGCACGTGTTGATTCAAGAGCTCGCGCATCAAGATCGCATCAAGTACTCAAGAGGAGTCTAGCTCATTGGATCAAGGTTTAGACCAAGTCAAGAAGGAGAAGAAGATTTTCAAGAGAAGATTTTCAGAAGACTTGTGTCTAGTTTGTAAGTGTTAAGATTTTATTTTAGATAAAATGTAAATGATAGATTAGTTCGTAGATTGCTCAAGTTCATTTACACACACACAAGATTTATATGTGTTTTAGAAAATACCGTTTTAGTTTTAAGCTTCAAAATATACATGTGTTTTATCGAAACTTACTTTAGAGTTATGGTCAAAAACATAGATATTTCATCTCATATGTGTAGGGATCATATCCATACATACTAAGCTTCAAAAGTGTTTAAAATATCTTTTAAAATATCTTGTTTTTGTATTTGGAGAAGTTTTGGAAAAATCATTTTTTCAATTGGAGTTTGTTTTTGAAAAAATACAGATTTTTGTTTAAGCCAAAAATTCTATATCATAAAAATAGTTCAAAATATTTGTAATATGTTTTGATTTTTAATGAATATGTTTGTATATCAAGTATATCAATGAAATTATTTTTGTAGAATTTATGAGAATTTATGAGATTTTATTGAATGTAAAAAGACAGTTTTAATCCCTATTTGTGGCTGACCAGGTCTTCTGGCGGTCGACCGGGTGGTTGACCGATGTGCACAAATGTGCATAGCCAAGGGCCAGTCGACCGCACGGTCGACCGGCAGAGAGCTCTACTCTCTGTAAATGGGCCCGGTCGACCGGGCGGTCGACCATTAGGTCAAGGCCCAGTTATCGATCGACCATCCGGTCGACCGCTTTTTCCCAACGGTCAGAAATCCGACCATTGGGGTCGACCGGCCGATCGACTGACAGCAGCGTCAGCTGCTGATTTGGACCCCAACGACTAGATTTTGGATGCTTATAAATTGGGGTTCTCTTGGACTGTTTTCTACAAGATTTGAAGTGGGTTTTCAAACTAATTTTTCCCACATCTTTTAGTGTTTATCTCCACTTGTTAGAGCTAAAATTTCCATATCAAAAGAAGAGTTTTCAAGAGTGTTTTGAAAAGGAGATTTCTTGAGTTTTTCACCACAAAATCTATTCTAGTTTTCTCACACATACTTGAGCTATCCATTACTATATCAATCCTATAGGAGAGTTATTGTGAGAGTGTTTTAGGTGATCAAAGTGTTGAGATCACCAAAGTGTTCTACCTTGTATTTGAGGAGGCGAACTTGCAGGTTCGTATGTTTCGAGTTCTTATGCGAGCTCGGTGTAGAAGTGCAGCCTTGGCAAGCTAGTGTGCTTGCGTGTGTTGTTCTTGCGGGAACAAGAGAGGGACTAGTGAGTTCAAGGTTCTAGTGTGAACTCCTTGTAGGTGTTGCGGCACCGAGTGATCCGATGGGATCGATTTTAGTGGAAATCCTTCATAGTGTTGAAGGCAGGGACGTAGAGCAAGGGTGCTCGAACCTCAAAATAAAGCTCCCGTGTTTGCGATTGCTCTCTCTATCTCTCATTTGTGTTTATATCTTGCATGCTTATATTGTCTATCTCTTTTATATGTTTAATATATTTGTGCTCCATTTATACATGCTTGGGATTGTTTTGCTCACACTTGTATTCAACCAAGAGAGCATAGTAGCACCTCAACTCTTATCTAAGGAATCTTGAGGAGATAGTCCAGAGCCCTTCACGGGAATTCAGCTACACTCTTGTGTTATACTTGGTATGTTTTGCATAATAGTTTTTAGTTTGCTAAAATAGTTTTAATTCCGCATTAATTCATCATTAGATTAGCTATTCACCTATTCACCCCCCTCTAGGTGAACTTCAATTGGTATCAGCTCTTGATTTGGGTCTAACAACCTAGAGTTAAAGATCCTCATTTTTTAGCTAATCACAATATTGTTTACACACACATGGATTTCATGACATCTCCCACGTTTGATATTCTTAACATCTAAACTTGGAAGGTTAAGATGTCAATGTACCTCAAAGCCCTAGGTATTCATGTTATCTTGCCACAATTAAAGATTCATATTATTTAAATGGCAATCATCTAAGAGGCTAACTCAAAAGCCCTTCATGCTTTAAGATCTACCCTAAATGATGATTATTTATCTAGGGTTGCTAATTTTGATTCGATTTTTGTAGTATGAAACACTATAGTCTCCCTTGACGAACAAAAGTAATACTATGCGAGGAGCGACTCGGATGTTGGAAGTGATGCTTCCAACATATGCTACATGGTCCAAGGGAATAACCCCTTGAGGTAAATTCCGAATTCGAGCTTGATGAGAATGTTGACATGCCATATGATGAGCTTGCTTTATTTTGTCAACAATTTCTTGAAAAATATGATTTGCTTAAAAAGGACCATAAAGATTGAAAAATAAATATGAGTTCGTTTCAAAAGAAAAGGATTCCTTTCAAAATAAATTTGAAAACATTCAAAAGAAAATGAAGCTTTGAAAAAGGAAAATATTTCCTTGTTTTCAAAATAAATGTGATTTGTGAAGGAAATAATTCTTGAAAATAAATTATTTTGGTGGAAAAAGAAAAAGAAATTATTTTGGAAGAAAACAACTCTTTGAAAAGAAAATTTGTTTCAAAAGAAAAAGAATACTTTCTAAAAAGAAAAAGATTGTTAATTCTCATTCTTGCCATGCTCTTCATGCTACTATTAATAAAAATGAGATTCAAGTTTTGAAAAATAGAATAAATTATTTGAGCTCAACTTTGAGAAATTGTGCATTTAACCATTCTAAATTGGAAACCTTGTTTCAAAAGAAACAAGCTCCACATGTTCATGCACATAACCACGGCATACATATGCATACTATGCACATCATGATCACACTCATTCTCATGTGCATGCTAGAGTGTATAAATATACACATTGCGGCCGCAAAGACCATTTAGTAAAGTTTTGTTTTGATAAAATAAATTCTTTAAATTTTGCAGATAAAAATGTTTGGGTTTCTTATAATACTAACCCCCGTGGACCCAAAAGAAAATGGGTACCAAAATTCTCACCACTTGTGTTGATGTAGGTGTGGGCTCTCACATGACGTGAGAGGGTTGGTGCCTTGGTGGTGGATGCATGATGAGCTAGATGGCACACCAAATTGATGCATCCTATCAAGGAAGTTTGGTGGGAGGACCATCATACTTTAGAGACTTAGAGAATAGTTCATATGGTTTGGTAACTATCTCTAAAAACTCTTATTTTAGTTTACATGCTTTCACAATTGATATATTTTTAGCATATTTTGGTTTTGTATTTCATGTGGTGAATACTTGTTTAGATGAACTTTTCATTAAGACTTGTGTATATACTTGTACAAGTAGGAGCAATAATTGATTCTTATGCGTTTATACTTCATTGCTCATTTGTGCTCATTACATATACATGTATAACCTAGTTTGATGATTCTCTCATTTACACTTGTTTTTCCTATTTTTGTATATGTTTTGCCTCATGTATATGTTAATTTTATCTAAAACTAATAAATATACATGTATACCCTTGAGTCACTTGCATTCATGCAAATTCTATTATGGACTCTTTTGTGTTTGAATATGTATGTATACTTTAGTTTTTGGATAAAACATACATATACCTTGGGGTTTGTTTTAATGAAAAATAAATTTTTATGATTTTCATTTTTTTGATAAGAGAATTTCATGTTTATTTTGAGCCTCATTGATTATTTTCATGAATGTGCTATTCACATGATTCTTGTGCACTCTCATTTCTTTGTTACTCGTGACTTTGTTTCATGAGCACATTTATGAGCTTTATAGATTTCGAGTGTAAACTCTTGTGTATTTAGTATGTTTCATGAGATAAATATGATTTGATTTCATGTTTGAAGAATCTTTAACTAGTTTTTTAAAAATTACTTTATACTAGTTATTTATTCTTCATTTGGTAGTATTTTCAGTTTACAACTATTTTCAAATCTTATTTTTGAAATCTTCTACCAAGGGCGGATGGATGGGAGACCATACCTTGTATGCTCAAAACTGAATATCTTTTAAACATGTGCATGATATGGTGGATAGTTATGAGTTA
This sequence comes from Agave tequilana, assembly GCA_038442645.1. Taxonomy (NCBI): domain Eukaryota; kingdom Viridiplantae; phylum Streptophyta; class Magnoliopsida; order Asparagales; family Asparagaceae; genus Agave; species Agave tequilana. Next base: position 116,136 of record JAVJIF010012608.1, on the reverse strand, counting down.
TACACATGAACTTCATGAAATTTTATCTTTGTATACTCATAATTGTTTCTATACATATGTATGCTTCAAAATCTCAAATAATATCAATTTCAATTAGTATTTTCTTTTTCATACATATATATGTTTTGATTGTGCTTGATTTACAATAACTTTATATGTTTAAAGCACAAATTATGTTTATGCTAAGCTTGACTAATTTTTAAATGTTAATTGGTATCTTAATGAGCTTATGCATTATTTTCAATTGGTATTTCAATTGCTATCAAAATATACTTCATATTTTACCTTTAATTGGTATCAAAAATTTACAATGTTTCAATTTCAATTGGTATCAAAAACCTACAATTGGTACCTTAAAAAATTATTTATCTACAAGTGGTATCTCAAATTTGTTTTGTGACTTAAGAGATTTCAAAGTTTTGCTTTAAGTATTATCAAAATTTGTCTTTGTTGACTTGAGAAAATTCAAAATTTTGTTTTAAAAATGTTTTGATATGTATTGCCTATATGCTAGGGGAGCTAACATCCCTTCTATATATAGATTCATGTTGAGTGTATCTTATATTGAGGAGCTTGACATCTCTTCTTTATGTGGTACACGTGTGTAGGGGGAGCTTAACATCTCCACTTATATATTGTATATTATGCTTTATGTGAGTTAGGGTTTTGCCGTCCCTTCTTCATGTAATGCATGTATGCAGGGTAGCTAACTTCACATCTCTCCTGTTCATGAAGTATATTGCATATATATTTTATTGTTTGATTTGTTCTCACCCCTTTGTTGATGATTTGACAAAAAAGGGGGAGAAGGATTTTGAGAGTTTATATATGCATGTTTGTTTTTCTTGCTTATGCAATGTTTTGTTTATGCAAAAGGGAGAGAAAATTTGGTGAGTTGATACATGTTTATCTCCTTATTTATGCATATATGTTTGTTTTGTTTTATGCACTTCATTGAATATATTTATGTTTATTGTTATGCATGAGTTAAGGGGAGCTTTTTATGAAGCTTAACTTTAATTCATGCATATATAACTTCATGAGTTTTGTCATAATAAAAAAGGGGGAGATTGTTGGCCCAAAGGCCCATCGCTCTAATTTTGATGATGATTAACTCATGTAGTTATAGTACTAATGATCTTGTATTTATTTAGTCTAGATATTTGATCGAGATCTTAGTTGGTGTTTAGCTTCAACAAAGGATTCAAAGTCAAGTTTTGGAGCTAGCACGTGTTGATTCAAGAGCTCGCGCATCAAGATCGCATCAAGTACTCAAGAGGAGTCTAACTCATCGGATCAAGATTTGGACCAAGCCAAGAAAGAGAAGAAGATTTTCAGAAGACTTGTGTCTAGATTTGTAAGTGTTAAGATTTTATTTTAGATAAAATGTAAAGGATAGATTAGTTCATGGATTGCTCAAGTTCATTTACACACACACAAGATTTATATGTGTTTTAGAAAATACCGTTTTAGTTTTAAGCTTCAAAATATACATGTGTTTTATCAAAACTTACTTTAGAGCTTATGGTCAAAAACATAGATATTCATCTCATATGTGTAGTGGATCATATCCATACACACTAAGCTTCAAAAGTATTTAAAATATCTTATTTTTGTATTTGGAGAAGTTTTGAAAAAATCATTTTCAATTTGGAGTTTGTTTTTGAAAAATACAGATTTTTATTTAAGCCAAAATTTCCATATCACAAAAATAGTTCAAAATATTTGTAATATATTTTGATTTTTAATCAGATATGTTGTATATCAAATCATATTAATGAACTTATTTTTGTAGAATTTATGAGAATTTATGGGATTTTATTGAAGGTAAGAAGACAAAGTTTTAATCCCTATTTGCGGCTGACCAGGTCTTCTGGTTGTCGACCGGCCGGTCGACCGAGCCAGAAGTAGGTCGACCGGGCGGTCGGCCGTTGTGCACAAACGTGCACAGCCAAGGGCCGGTCGACCGCCATAGAGCTCTACTCTCTGTAAATGGCCTCGGTCGATCGGGCCGTTGACCATTAGGTCAAGGCCCAGTTGTCGGTCGACCGTCCAGTCGACCGCTTTTCCTAAAGTTCAGAAATCAGACCGTTGGCGGTCAATCGGCCGGTCGACCGACAGCAGCGTCAGGTTGATTTGGACCCCAACGGCTAGATTTTGGATGCCTATAAATTGGGGTTCCCTTGGACTGTTTTCTACAAGATTTGAAGTGGGTTTTCAAGCTAGTTTTTCCTACATCTTTTAGTGTTTATCTCTACTTGTTTTAAAACTAAAACTTTCATATCAAAAGGAGAGTTTTTCAAGAGTGTTTTGAAAAAGAGATTTCTTGAGTTTTTCACCACAAAATCTATTCTAGTTTTCTCACACATACTTGAGCTATCCATTGCTATATCAATCCTATAAAGAGTTATTGTGAGAGTGTTTTTAGGTGATCAAAGTTTTGAGATCACCAAAGTGTTCTACCTTGTATTTGAGGAGGCGAACTTGTGGGTTCGTGTTGTTTCGAGTTCTTGTGGGAGTTCGGTGTAGAGGTGCAGCCTCAGCAAGCTAGTGTGCTTGTGTGTGTTGTTCTTGCGGGAACAAGAGAGGGACTAGTGAGTTCAAGAGTTCTAGTGTGAATTCCTTGTAGGTTTTACGGCACCGAGTGATCCGGTGGGATCGATTTTAGTGAAAATCCTTCATAGTGTTGAAGGTAGGGACGTAGAGTAAGGGTGCTCGAACCTCGAAACAAATCTCCCGTGTTTGCGATTGCTCTCTCTATCTCTCACTTGTGTTTATATCTTGCATGCTTATATTGTCTATCTCTTTTATATGCTTGATATATTTTTGCTCCATTAATACATGCTTGGGATTGTTTGCTCACACTTGTATTTAACCAAGAGGCCATAGTGGCATCTCAATCTTATTTAGAGAAATCTTGAGGAGAAAGTCCAGAGCCCTTCACCGAAAATTCGGCGACACTCTTGTGTTATACTTGGTTTGTTTTACATAATAGTTTTTAGTTTGCTAAAATAGATTTTAATTCCGCATTAATTCATCATTAGATTAGTTATTCACCTATTCACCCCCCTCCAAGTGAACTTCAATTTTGTGGAAGTGTCATCAACTCGCATGTGTCGTTCTTCTGAATGGCATGAATCTCCTCCTTCATTGTCGATCGCTAACAATCTTCTTCCTCAGCCTTTTAGCAAGTGAGAGCTCATGATCAGCATATAAATAGAAGAGATTAGTCTCTCCATCTTCTTCTATCTGCTCATAGATCTCCCTGAGGTTTCTCATTTTGATGGGACCTCATTGCGCGGAAGATTCACTGCTACTACCTTTCCCAGAAGATGGATAGCCTCTTGCAAAAGAAGGTGTAGCATGTTGAGGAGATGATGGTGTAGCTAGTGATGGAACCCCCTGTGGGGCTTATGAGGTTCATCCACCACTGGTTGTTCATGCGTAGTTTCTTCTTTGCTCAAGTTTCATGTTTCTTCTTCATTAAAGACGACATCTCTGCTATCCACTTTTTTTTGTTAGTAGATTATAGAGCTTATACGCTTTAGACTCCTCAATGTATTCGATGAGGATGCATTTTGAAAGTACACCTAGAGGGGGGTGAATAGGTGTATGGCTAATCTAATGACAAATAATGCAGAATTAAAATTAAAATGCAACAAACTTAGTGTAACCAAAGAGTGTAGCCGAATTTTCAGTGAAGGGCTCTGGACTAACTCCTCTAAATTCCTCTAAATAAGAGTTGAGGTGCTATGTAAGCTCTCTTGGTTTAACACAAGTATGGCACACAATAAAACCCAAGCATATATATGATATGAATATGATGCAATGCACAATATAAGAGAGAGAATTAGAGATAGTGGATCAAACGCAAACACAAAGATATGTTTCGAGGTTCGAGCACCCAGCTCTACGTCCCTGCTTTCACACAGAAGGATTTCTATTATATCGTCCACACAGGAAATCTCCACTGAGAATTTAGGTAATACAAATCGGGAGTACAACAACTCCTCTCTCAACTAATACAACCTCTACACAAGAGGCAAGACACAACACAAATCACCTCTACACTTAGAGGGATAAGCACTTAGCCAAACAATAATCAACCTCTCACTAGAGGGATACCAACAAACTCAATTACCTCTACACTTAGAGGGATACCAACAACCCAATTGCACAACCTCCTCTACACTTAGAGGGAAAGACACAAAGCCAAGCAAAGGAAAGAGTTTACAACACTTGGTGGTTTCAACAAACCACAAACCAATTTTTCCACAAAAGTAGATCCTAATAGATAGGATAGATAGATAGCTCAACTGTGCAAAAATAAGTATTTGGAACAAAGAAAAATACTTAGAAAAATCTCCAAATAGATATTGAAATCAAGATCAAAAACCTCTTCCCAAAGACTTTATTTTCTTTGAAATTTCAACACTTTAAAACCAAATAAAAGTAAATCTTTTAACACCAAAAACTTTTGCTGAAAAACACTTGAAAGATGTAAATTTTTCTCTTTTCAATTCTTAGTGAAATCAGTCAAAGAATGGGTATTTATAACCCACAAACAAATCTGCCCGTTGGCAGCAGGAAAGGGCATTTTTGCCCTTCCAGTCGACCGGCCGGTCGACCGGGTGCAACGGTCATTTTATGACCGTTGTGCCTCCGGTCGACCGCCCGATCGACCGGGCCTGGAACCAGAGAGCAACGGCTCTCTGGCCGATCGACCGCCGGTCGACCGGAGCTGGATACAGAGAGCAGATCTCTCTGCAGGTCGACCGGGCCATTTCCAGGTAGCAGAGCTCTCTGGACGGTTGACAGCCCGGACAACCGGCCCACCAGCCCAAGCTGTGTGCACGTTGGTCGACTGTTGCCTCGGTCGACCGTCCGGTCGACCGACAGACAACCAGGTCCAACTTTTTTAGGGATTGAAAACTTGTCTTTTTGGCTACTAAAAGATCCCATAAATTTCACAAAAATAAGTTCTCATATTATCTTTGAAATACAAATATGTGTGACAAAAATTCAACACATATTATAAACTATTTGAACTATTTTTGTGATCTTGAAATTTTGTCTTAAACCAAAATCCGTATTTTCCAAACTTGAATTTTTGAAATGGAAACCGTTTTCTCCAAAACTCATGTAAATTCAAAAACATGATATTGAAACAACTTTGAAGCATATTGTATATGGATAGAATCAAATATACATATAAAGATATCTATCTATGATTTTGACATGAAATCTAAAATCGGTTAAACCGAAAAATCAAAAACCAATAAACCGAAAACTTTTGTGTGTGTGTGTGTGTGAATTTGAGCATATCAACACTATCTAATCTTTACAAGAGATCTAAACAAAACTAAACTAAACAAACTGAGTTCTTCTTATAGAACTCCTCCAAGTTGACTCGATCCAAACACGATGCAATGAGCTTGACTCCAACCGAGTGCTAGATGCGATCTTGACGCTCGAGCTCTTGAATCATCATGTGAAAGCTCCAAAACTCCTTTGTTGAAGCTAATCACCTACTAATAACTTGATCAAATATCTGAAACTAAATATCACAAGATTATTAATAAACTATAACTACATGAGTTAATCATCATCAAAACTAGAGTGAAGGGCCTCTGGGCCAACACATTTTTCACAGCGATCCCCGAGCTTCTTCCTTTTGACTTCTAGTACTTGAGCATATGCAACACACCCAAAAATTCATAGGTGTGCCACATTGGATTTGTAACCACTCCATGCCTCTTCAGGTGTCTTATTCTTTACTATCATTATGGGGCATTGGTTGAGCAAATAAGCTGAGCACGCTATGACTTCCGTCCAGAACTGCTTCGGCAGCCCCTTTTCTTTGAGCATGGTTCTTGTCATGTCAAGAATGGCGTAAGAATGGTGCGGTTCTTTCTTTCTGCGATACCATTTTGTTGTGGTATGTAGGCAGTAGTAAATTGCATCTTTATGCCTTACTCCTTGCAATATTCTTGAGACAAATTTGAGGTGAATTCTCCACCTCGATCAGATCAGAGAAAGTCATTAGCATGTGGCCACTCTCTGCTTTAACAAGGGCTTTAAAATGCTTGAAATTAGTAAAGGCAACAGATTTTTCTTTAAGAATGTTTTTAAAATCATCAATGAAGGTAATAAAATATTATTACCTCCAAAAAAGACAGAATCTATTGGTCCGCAGATGTCAGTGTGAACAAGTTGCAATGGTGCATCCGCTCTCCACGACTTTCCACTGGGAAAAGAAAGTCGTGCTTGATTGCCAATTATACAACCTTCACAAGTATGACTCGGTGGATCGATTGTTGGTAAGCCTTGTACCATGCCGACTGTGGATAGTAGCTTCATACTGTTGAAGATTAGATGGTCGAAGTGAAAATGCCACCTCCATGACTCATTCTCCATGAGTTCTTAAAAATACTTTTCAACTTTCGTGTTTAGATGTAAGGAAACATGTGGTTCCTTGTCATCTTAACACAAGTTATGAGGCCTCCTTTCACATTTTCCAACCAAAGATGGTTGTTCTCTATATATACTTTATATCTTTTTTCGAGTAATTGACCGATGCTGAGAATATTACTATTCATATTAAGAATATAATAACATCAAAAATATACCCGGGCTTACCATTATTTTGATAGATTTTGATCTTCCCTTTGCCTTTAATGGGGAGCTTTGAAGAATCTCTCAAGCTTACACTTTCATGAACTCTTTCTGAGAGTTCCATGAAAAGTTCTTTCTTCTCGCACATGTAATTGCTAGCACCCGAGTTAATGTACCAAACATCATTTTGAACACTTGAATCATCATGAGTAAGAAAAAGAGTAGAGTTATTACCCACATCATTTGTTGCTTGAGCGAGATTGATAAGAACTTCAGTTCTATGCCAGCAATCCGAAGCATAGTGTCCAAATTTTTGACAGTTGTAGCATTGAATGTTCTTATTGTTTTCACGTCCAGATGTGAATCTTCCCTGATAGCTTCATCCTCGACCTCTGAAGCTTTGGATCTCCACTTGATTTGAGTGGCTCGTTGTTGGGGATCATGTTCCCTCCCTCTACCATGACCACGATCTCTACTATGTGAGTATCGATCATTTAAAGATAGCTTTGACTCTAATGCTTGTTTCAACGCTATGGAACTAGTCTTCTTTTGCATATGTTGTTCATGAACTTGGAGAGATTCGAAAAGCTCCTCTATTGAGATCTCCTCCAAAGTTTTTGACTCCTCGATTGTCGCCACCATGTGCTCGAACTTGATGTGAGGGGTCGGAGCAATTTCTCCATCACTCGGATGTCCTCCATCTTCTCTCCATTTTTCCTCATTTTATTCACAATTAGAAGTAATTGTGAATAGTAATCGGAGATTTTTTTCCTTCAACTTTCATTTGATCGACTTCAAGATCGCCCCTCAATGTTTGTAGGCGAATTCGCTTCATCCGCTCGGCTCCTTATAGATGGTAGTAAGGATTTCCCATGCTCCTTACTTGTCGTTGCTTCGGTAACTCTCTCAAAAGTAGACTCGTCCAACCTTTGATTGAGTAGAAAACGAGTCTTACTATCCTTCTTTCTTTGCTGTCTAAGAGCCCTCTTCTCTTCGGCAGTGTAGGTGGCCTCTACCTCTGGTGTGGATTCCTTGAGCCCATCAATGATCAGTTCCCTCAACTCTTGAGAACCAAATAGAGCTTTCATCTGAATTGACCAACTCTCATAGTTATCTTTTGATAACTTAGGTACTTGAGGATTGAGTTATTGGTGGAGGCCATGAGGAGAAGAGAAAAATAGAAAGTATGGATCAAAGGGCTCTGATACCACTGTTGTATATTAGTCGACAGACTAATATACTTTGATCTAAATTTTAAAATGGAGATGAGAAGAGACTAGATTTTTCTTTTTCTAATATTTTTTTGGCTCGACTTTGGTTTGGTTTAACACAAGAAAATCCACTCCTCTTTATAGTGCTCATGGAGCGTTATGAAATACACCTAGAGGGGAATGAATAGGTGTACAGGCTAATCTAATGAGAAATGATGCGGATTAAAACTCAACTGCAATACACTACGTGTAACCAAAAAGTGTAGTCGAATTCCTGGTGAATGGCTCTGGACTATCTCCTCGAGATTCCTCTAAATTAAGAGTTGAGATGTTATATGAAACTCTCTTGGTTCAACACAAGTATGGCACACACAAAGTATATCTAGCAAATGAGTATATGTGCAATATAAAGCAATGCAAGATACAAGGGAGATAGAGTCTAGAGATAGTGATCAAACGCAAACACCAAGATGTTTCAATGTTCGAGCCACTGCTCTACGTCCCCGCTTTCACACAGAAGGATTTCCACTACGTCCACACAGGACCTCCCACAAGGGGAACCTCCACCGACGAATTTCCAATTACAAACTTGGAGTATACAACTCCTCTCTCCAACACAACCACCTCTACTCAAAAGCCAAGGCACAAAGCCAAAACTCAATCACCTCTACACAAGAGGGATGGACACAAAGCCAAACTACAATCACCTCTACACAAGAGGGATAAGGCACTAAGTCAAAACACAATCACAATCACCTCTACACAAGAGGGATAGGCACTAAGCCAAATCACAATCACCTCTACACTAGAGGGATGAACACAAACCCAAAGAAAAGAAAAGATTACAATCTTGGTGATCACAATAGACCACAACAACACTTGGTGACCACAATAGACCACAAACAATATTTCTCACAAAAACAAGATCCTATAGATAGGATATATATGATAGCTCAAGTGTGAGAAAATAAGGTGTTTGAAAATCAAAATCACAAAGAAAAATACATGGGAAAAAAACTAGATAGAGATAGAAATAAAGATCAAAATCAATATCCCAAAGACTCTATTTTTCTTTGATTTTTTCAACCCTTGAAAACAAAATAAAAGATAGAGATTTGAAGCACAAAAACTCTTTTGAAACTCTTTAGAAAATGGGTAAGATGGCACTAGAAAACTGGTAAAAATCCTCTTCTCAAATCTTATACAAAACAGCCTCCAAAACCCCTTTATATAGGGCTAGGAGAAAACTAGTCGCTGGCAGCAAAAATGGTCTGATTGCCTTCCGGTCGACCGACCGGTCAACCGGCCTAACGGTCATATTTCTGACCGTTGGCGCTCCGGCCGACTGCCCGGTCGACCGGGCACAGCCTGTCAATCGACCGCCCGGTCGACCGGCAGTACCCGAAAGTGGGTACTTTCAGTTGGTCGACCAGCGTTCTTGGCTGGCCTTGTGCACGTATCTTATGCACATCAGTCAACCGACCGTCAACTGACATCTGGTTCGGTCAACCGCCAGCTCTCTCTGGCTGAAATTATGGGTATTAAAACTTAGTCATTTTAACTGCTATAAAATTTCATAAACTCTCATAAATTTCACAAAAATTAGTTCTTATTAAATATTTGAAGAACAAATATGTGTGATAAAAAATCAACACATATTACAAACTATTTGAACAATTTTTGTGATATAGAAGTTAAGCTTAACACAAAATCAGTATTTTTGAAAACCAAACTTTGAAATGGAAATCTGATTTTTCTCAAACTTGTATAAATACAAAAATAAGATATTTAAACTCTTTTTGAAACATATTGTGTATGGATAGAATCCAATACACATGTAATTGATATATCTATGATTTTGACAAAAAATTCAAATAGGTTTTCTTAATTACAAAACTCTAAACACATGAATAGGATCATCAAAATAAGTTTTTCTAAATATATGAAGTGTATATATATATATATATATATATATATAATATATATATATATATATATATATATATATAGATAGATAAAAACTAATATACATTAAACCATGTAAACTTTTGTTTGATTCTATCTATTTATGAAAACCATATATATGTATATTCAAAATCCAAAACCGGTTAACGGAAAATCAAACATATTGAACTTGTGTGTGTGTGTGTGAACTTGAGCATATCAACACTAATTTATCTTACACAAGATCTAAACACAACCGAAGTCTTCTTGTAGAACTCCTTCTCCAAGCTGACTCGATCCAAACACGATCCAAAGAGCTGATAATGATGATTCTTCATTTCTTCTGATTGATTATGACTCTTCATTTTCCTAATTGATGATGATGACTCTTCATGTCTTCACCTTATGGTATCTCTTCTACTTTGAAAATTAATGTCATAAAAGATATTTTTATTTGACATTCCAACAGCTTTATAGTGTGTAGATGAATAAATCTGATGATTAGCTACTGTGTTGGTTTAATCAATTATGTATTGTCACTTGCTCAACAGAAATTGCTACATCTACTTCTTTTCATTATTAATTATACTTTTCTAGCTCGGCTGATAATTCTCATTAGCTTCCGAATGTTATGTATATGTGTATAGTGAGATGTTTACATACCGGGTGTCTCTGCTTCTTAAAACACCTTGCAATACACTAAAATGAAAGAAAGAGAGACAAATCGCAATAAAAATTTCAATTTCATGCATAAAGGACCCAAATAAGATTCAACTCCAGATTATTGGCTTGTAATTAGCCGATATTATTTTTTTATCGACAGTACAAAGAACGTATTAGCCTACGACAAGAGAGAAAATAAAAATAATTTCAATTGTCTGGCGAGAGTATTTGATATTTGGATTATTATTAGCGATCAATAATGTATACCAAGTAATCTTAACAGCAAACAATGATCAATAACAGTACATCAGCTCTCAATTCCCAGTACTAACTCTAGATTTTTCATCTAGGTTTTCATGAACGACCATCTCGTTCACCACAGTTAGTTCACTCATATAAGATATGGTGATAATTAAATCATTTGTTCTTGTAGTTTAGGAGACAATGAAGTGGTTTTCAACTTGAAATCTCTATCGTTTAAGTTTGAGTGAGAGTATTCATATTCTGGATACTGCCATTGTTGTATTTGGTGATCAGATGCTGTTTGTACAATCACATAACATTTCACATGTCTAGTGTCTGAATATTTGATAACAGTAGATAATTTTGTGCTTGATATATTATAAGTGTTTAATGACAATATTATAATAGTGGAAGCAGTGTTGATAATGGTAACGATGTGAGGCAAGGATAATGGCAACGAGGGAAGTGTGCATAACTATGAGATCATGGTGGTAATAGTAAAAATGAAACCATGGTCGTAGGGTAATAGTGGTGGTGGGTGAAGGTGGTCCTGATGATAGTGGAGGTGAAATGGTGATGCCGCCATCGTGGAGTCAATGGGGTCAGCGGCAATACCAGATGAGGAAGACATAGAAAGATGAGAAAAAGTAGAGAATCTTTGAAGAAGAGAATATGTTAAATTTCTCGCCCAGAGACAATTTAGCATGCTCTCCTCATGAATAAAACGTGAGAATGTGATATGAGTTGAATATCAGAAAATGTGCCAACACACACAAAAACATACACACACACACAATTTCAGAAAACAAAATTTTACTATTATATTCTACCAAACTTTCATTCTAATACACAATGTATATCCTCAATATTTCCGTTGGTTCTGTCACTATACTAATATACATGTCAGTTCAAATTGACAGAAGCAAATTTTGTACCAAGGGGTTATTTTATCCATCTAAAATTAAAGTATTAGCTAGCAATAATGCGTACCAAGTTATCTTAACAGCAAACAATGATTCTGTCACCCACGAAAACTTTATCTCGCAACAAAATCATTCTTCTTCTGGCCGCTCCTGTTGAAGCTGGCCCAGTCTCCCCTTCTGAGATCAAACATATTGGTTTGGAAACAGCCGAGGGGAATGATTAGGAGATTGGAGACCCTGTGGCACTAGGAATTCTAGAAGACAGGTATGTTGTTTTAAGGGCAATTTTTTGAAAAAATAATTTGAAAAACCAATCTCCATCAAAAAATATTTTCAAAAACCAACTTCTTACATCAGTGTTAAATTGGGCGTGGCGCCCGTGCTGGTGAGAGATCAATTTTTGTTTGTTAGAAGTTGTCAACTACGGACGAACAATTTTTTTTTTTTTTTAGTTTTTTGCTTTGTCCAGGATTAGCAATAACGGATAAAGAATGAGAGTTTTTTTTTTTTTTTCAAGCCAAGTGAGCTTGATCCGGGGTTGTCAACCCTGGTCCAAGTATAGGATTAACTCAGACTTTGAAGATAAATAGAATAAAGAGAAATTTTTCGGCATTGGATCATTGTACTAGAGTGGTGAGTATTCCCGCCTATCATGCGGGTGACCCGAGTTTGATCCCTGGCAACGCTGATTTTTTTACTTGTTAATCCAAAAAAAAATCCAAAAAAATATGGCTTGGTAGATTCAAACTAGGGTCAAATAGAAATAGTCCTCCACTTTACCAACTAAGCTAAGATTAGTTTAATGTACAATACTGTGGACAAATAGAAATATCTAAAAAGAATAAAACCAAAAAGAAAATAAATTTTCTCTGTCTGCGGTTGGCTTGGAGACCCAGAAAAAGAAAATCAGTTTAAAAAAATAAAATTGCTTTGTTCTGGGTTGCCAACCGCGGACAAAGAAAATTAGTTGAAAAAAAAAATTATATATCCTTGGCTGCGAACTCGGACTAAAAAGTACCGCCGGTTTTTGAAAATATTTCAAAAAATTGCCCTTGTTTTAATACCTGTTGTTATCCAGGGATCTAACCTAATTTGTACGTTTAGATCTCCACATCTAGAACTCTCATTGTTTAAACCAAACTAGTGACTATTATATAGATCATATGACCCTAAAGCCTACTATATATATCAAACTTTGTTAACTGTTATGACTAAATTATCAGAGATGTGATGTGTCGAGCCTATGAAGGGAGCACATTTGTGGTGTCCCCCATGGACCACAGCAGACAAGCTTGTGAGGGTCACTCTCAATTAGCCCTAAGTGGGAGGGCTTGGTTGGTTTTCCCAAAGGTTCAATAGATTTGGCAACAGTAGTTTTATGTAGTTGTTCATACAATTGCAACAAAAGTTGTGTTTAAATTGGAAGTTATCAGGAGGCTTAAAGCCATAGCTGCACTAGTTATGGCTTTAGCCACAGCAGATCAAAACTATGAAACTGCGGTGAAATTTGAGAGTAATATTTTTATATTCTAACACACACTGTAAGTCAAGTATCTTTCTTTATGGGTCGAAACTTAGACACCTGCATAGACGCCTACATTGCGATTAGTTGAGTTTTTCGCTAATGTTCCAAGGTTACAGACAAATCTTCTTAAAACTGTCTCACAGGAACTACATGATTATTAGTGTTGCATACATTACACATAACTCATAGAAACTGCACTGTTACAATGTAAATATGGCACTCCATGAAATCACAACATGTGTAAAAATAAACGAAATGATATAAAGGTCCACCCCAAAACCAAACTCGATCATCTTCACAATAATCCATGATCTCTCTTTCAGCTAAAATCTCCAGAAAATAGATATTTAGTAAATGATTCATCTTCATGAACTTGAGATTATGATCAGTGTCACATTATACGTGAGCCAGCATATATTATAACAAGCTGATTAAGTTGCCACACAGAAATATCGGAGAAGAGAGAGGAACCTATCTGGACGACCAGAGACTGACGAGAGGCCTCCCCTCCTGGCACATAGCTATGCATTTCGACACACGTGCCCTCAACTTTCTTCCACATCCTCTGCTGGGTGCAGTTCAACTCGTAACATCATATCATTGAGTCTGAGAGATGTTAACAGAGAACAGGAGATACGTTATAACACGTGGAAAAGATGGATGTTTGGGTCATCTGTATTTAACAGAATTCATTAGTGTATGAGACTAGCATTAAAAATTGTAGTGACAAGCATTGAGAGATAGAACTAGGGGAAATAAACAAATGAGGATATACCGTCTCTTCTAAAAGAAGAAAAACACTGAATGCACAAAACAAAATGAGGCTAAACTTCGGTGAGAAGTCCATTATGTTACTCATTTGCAATTTCAAAATCATGGAAGAGAATGGCAAGATTGTCATATTCTATTCATTATAATTGACAAGAATATCAGTTTCCTGGGATTGTGTTTCGTTGAACCATCAAAATCCCTTTCTTCTTGTTGTGAAGAGCTCTGTGCCACGAACATCACAAACCTCACCTGAATTTCCCTCCCAACACCACAGGCCTCACCTGAATGTCACTCAAAGAAATGATACCAATGAATCTGAGATTTCTAGAACCCTGACTCCAAAATACAGCCCGGACAAGTGTATGACAGTCGGTACAGATACAGAAAAGTTATTGTAGGTTGCAGAACCTGGGACTCAGAAGATGGCAAAAAGTGGGGTATGATTACACCATTTTCCTAGCTTTGTCTCCTTTCCCAGAAGCAGCCAAGATTGAGGTGGTGGGCAGTTGTTTGACAATGATATGCGAATATTTAGGTTGTTCCATTTCTTAGGCGGATGCAGACAAGGTTCTCAGAGGTGGTGCATGGCTGTTGGGCAACGAGCTGTGGGTGATAGTAGAAGGAGCAATCAAAACATGCTAACACCAGAGCAATAAACTTTAACAAAACCAGTATTGGCATTTGAATCTGCACAGTCCCCATCATCAGGCCTTGGTCTCATTCAAAACTTAAGAAAGGAGGATGGAGAAGTGCATGCAATATGCTAGAGTTTGGGTTGACATAACAAAGCTCCTCAACATCAAGCCCTCGATGTGCCAGATTAACAGACTCCATGTAACAGAATTTTAATAAAGAAGTTTCTGAGATTCTGTGCTTTCTGCAGAATAATTGAAATGCCACTTCTACTTGCTATCTCCGTGATGAGATACGCTCTCGCTTTGAAGGTCTACGAAGCAAAGAGTAACAGATATGGGACATGACAGACATAGGACATGGAAAATTTGTACAAAAATAGGACAAGGTGACACAAATATCTAACAATGTAAGTTTGACTAGAACAAAATAAATCAAAATAACAAGTGATATCTAGCAATAAAACAAAATAGCAAGTGTTATCTAGCAGTATCTAATAAATAATGTAAAACAAAATAACAAGTGATACTTAACAATATAAATTTGATATTAAAAAACAAGCAATTAATTAAAGAAATCCCATACAAATCAATTTGTTTATTCAGAATCACTGGCAGCCTCTGGCGAGGGGTCAGTATTGTTAATCGAGGAGCTCATCTCTCGTTGAGTTTGGATTGCATATGGACTCGAGAACGGGGCAGCGAGAAGGTATGAGATTCGATGCACCTTTTTAATTATTAGTTATTGGATAAATGAGTTCAAATCCAAACCAATTTAAATCTCCTGGACCCAATTAGACAAATAATATCCATACCTCATCTTAAACCAGAAAATTTGAAATTTTACATTGGGGATGCTAGTTGTGTCCAACAAGGTGCTCATGCTGTGTCCACTGAGTCGTTGGGTCTCCAACGCGTGTAGGATATGAGTATGGAAGCATGAAAAAGATATTTGTGGTCTATGATAGAAGATGAAGACTTTGTGAAGTGACGTCAAAGCCGCTTCAGGCCAGGAGAATTTGAGATGACGTCAAAGCCCCTTCCCTGCCTATGTCTAAGGCTAGAAGATGCAGCAAGTCATGAAAAATCCAATCTTAGCAACTATCGTAATCCACATTCACTCCTTGTCTCCCAGTCACCCACCTATACCAGTCAGTCAATAATTCACTCAACTACTAGCTATGTGGCATGAGTACTACTATTATGAAGTCGTACCCGTGTCGGACACTTTGACACCCGTGTCGAAAACAACACTTCTCGGGACACTTCTCGAATTTATCCTCAATTATATACAAATTTTTTAATCAGAAAACTTGTTGGGAACTATTGTCAACACATATTCTACACTTGTTTTACGTTTTTTTTTTTTTCACATTACATATTTGAGATATTTATTTATTTTTTTTCTTATGTATCAAATACTATACTTAATGAAACAAAAAATGTCATCAAAATATTAACTTGTATAAAACTATGATGGGTTTAAATATATTTCAAAATAAGAAGTTAGACACATTGAATTATGTGTATGAACTTTTGAATGTAAAGACATGACTGTATTTATATTTAATGCACTATTATTATTATTTAAATGCATATTCTAGTATCATGTTGGCATACCTCCGTGTCCTACTTTTTAAGAAATTAGCGTGTGATGTGAAACATATAAAGGGGTGGAAGCAATAGATAAAATAACTCAATAAAATATTTTATCAACAAGAATGATCGTTGGTAGATAAGCTTAAAACAATTAATATTAACTATGTGTCTTTAACATGCATATACTCATCGATTTCAAATACTAAAGTATTAATTCAATTCTAATATTATGCAAGTGCAGTTCAATGATCAATAAAAAAAAGTTATGAACTACTGGGCAAACAGAATCTCACACTCACAATGTTATAGTGGACGGGGGTCAATATTGATAAGAAATTGGAGATGTATAACACTAAACTTGTAATATAAATAGTTCTAAATTAGATTTGTACCTCGGATGCCTCCTAAATTGTTATGGATGTGTAATTCTTTTCCTTACGAATCCAATGCATCGAAAATCATGCGATTTGGACTCCGAATGAAAGAGATACAGTCTGAACAAGGGAGGTCGCTACGGAAGAATTCTGCTCAAGCAAATAGGTGACCTGCTAGTTGTTTGTCGCACAGAAGGTTGTTTTCTGGACTTCAGCAAAGAGGAGATGCGTGAGAGGATTGGAGGCGGTTGTGGCGAGGCTTTTGAAGTTTGTCGATGAAGGCGCTAAGCTGAGAGAAGGAAGAAACTTAACATGGAGAAAGAGAGGAATAGATAGATAAATCAATTACGGTATCCCATCAATAATTGAGTCTATAAGGCATCCCGCCACTAATAGAAAAGAGGATTGAAATTTTCGTATTAAACTCAACTGAGATTAAAAGTTTTCATTGATTATTGTATCTTGAAAAAGTGAATACATTAGGCTTTTATATAAGCTACAAAATTGTACTCCTACTTCTATTTAGATTACATAATCAAACTCCTAAAAGAAATCAAAAGTTTAAAAGAAAGAAAAATACATGAAAAGAAAATAAAAAAATCAAAAATTAAGAAATACAAGTTAGTAATCCTAATACTATTAGAACAACTGGATCCATGAAGAGTTGGCGCGTCTTCTCCAACGATGATAGATACACCAAGTTTTCGTTCCGTTGTCCGCATCATTTTTCCCATCCGTCGAGCTGAAAGTGATCTCATCTTGCTTCTACCTATTGGGATTAATCTGTTATAGTGTACTTTGGTCTTTCCATGAGTCATCATTCAGTGCTCTCCCTTTCCATCGAATCAAATATTTACGAATCACGATAACTTCATCATCTAAAATTTTATCAATCTAATCTATATTTGGAATTGGGAGAAAGGAGTCTCTCAAAAATAGTCTCATGGGATGGCTCATCAATAAAGAAGTTAGTAGGACTAAAATCAATACCTTTGTAATCCACTAGATCTTCAATATTGAAAATAGAGCTGACACCAAAATCTATAACATAAACACTACAATTTAATTTCTTTAATATTTGAAATGGATCAGTACTAAAAGCACGTAAAACATCTCCAACATTAAAAGTTTTAAACAATTTCCTAATGTCAATTCGCATCTCGTAGTTGGCATTATGTTGAGCAATCTTATCCATGACTTTCTTGTGTAATTCATGATGTGATTCCACGTCACATGTGATACAAAAGATGATAATGCAGACTCATGAACGACATAAGTTTGACAATCGGTGTGAGGTTAGGAGGCAGTGGAGAACTTAAACTTAGTACCTAACATGTGTCACATGCTTCTCCAAAGGTAGAGATGAAAATCAATCGGTACTAAACACGGTTGTGGAACTCCTATGGTTGTGGACTAGAACAATGGAACCTTAAACGGGTGAGAGTGGGTTAACGACTTTAATCCATCATTTTCGAAAACCTTAAAGAATATTGTATTTGTGCAGCTTTTATTGTCCGCAATAACTCTACAATTTTTGTATCCTATTTGTGACAAAGCAGTGCTAACAATGGAGAAGTGAGTCAAAGGTGTGTCCCTAATGAAGTTGGGTGTAATATCTTAAGGAAAGATGCCAACAAACTTCGTAATCACACTGGTGACTTCGAGAGGAATTCAGAATATTGGCTTTAGGGACATCAGTAGTCTTCGTAATTAGTGGAGTTGACTTCAGGAAAAATCGGGATACTAGACTCCACGATGTCATCACCAAATGCTTCTTCGTCTTGATCGTCGGTGAGGTCATCTAAGCCTTCATCAACGTCAGAGTCTATATATGGGTGATATGTAAACTTATCAGAATTAATTTAATTTCGGGTTGGGTGTTACATATTAGTGTTGGTTTGTCTTGAGACTCATTTGGGACATCACTAAATTCTGTTATCATGGGAGTGGTTACTGAAGGAATAGTTCTATATGATTTAAGCGATGCAGTGAAAACTCCGTTAATAATGACAACCCTAAAGAAATTAGTGCATTTGTTAACTATATGTCCATATCTTGACACTTATCGCATTTAACAGAGGGAGATTTCTTTTTGGTATCATTATTTCTATTATCTATTTTGACATTCTTATTCTTAACATCACTCTTGAGTGGAGGTGATAGGGCATTAGACTTATGTGGTTGCACTACAAGTTTCTATTCTTCATTAAGAACCTGGACCAGGGCACCAAGCTTAGATCTTAGATCTCAAGTGTCACTGTCGGTAGGACAATTATGTCATCAAGTGTCATTATCGACTGAGAATTCATTGAGGTAATGGAGAATTTACTAGACACTCCTAATATATATGGATGACCACTACGGATTGACATGCAATGTATGAGTCCTAATATGAATACAAAACTAAACTATTTTTTATACCAAACTGATGTGAAATATGTACGGGGGCGGAAACAATAGATAAAATAACTGAATAAAATGTTTCACCAATAAGAATGATCATTGGTAGGAAAGCTTAAAACAATTAATATTAACTATGTTTCTTTAATATGCATATGCTCATCGATTCAAATATTGAAGTATTAATTCAATACTAATGTTATGCAGGTGCAGCTCAATGATCAATAAAGAAAGCTATGGACTACTGGGCAAATAGAATCTTACTTTTACAATTTTATAGTGGGCGGGGGTCAATATTGATAAAAAAATTGAAGATGTAAAATATCAGACCTGTAATATAAGCAGTTCTAAATTGGATTTGTACCTCGGATGCTGAATTTGTACCTCGGATGCCTTCTAAATTTATTATGGTGTGTAGTTCTTTTCCTTACGAATCCAACGCATCGAAAATCATGCGATTTGGACTCCGGATGAGAGAGATATGATCCAAACAAGAGAGATCGCTGCAATAGAATTCTGCTCGCGCAAATAGGTGATCTACTGGCTGTTTGTGGCACAAAAGGCTATTTTTCTAGGCTTGAACAGTGAGATGAGATGCGTGACAGGATTGAAGGGGTTGTGGCGAGGCTTTTGAAGTTTATCGACAAAGGCGCTAAGTTGAGAGAGAAGAAATTTAACGTGGACATAAAGAAAGGAATAAATAGATAGATAAATCAAATACGGCATCCCACCAATAATCGAGTCTATTAGGGCATCCCACAATTAATAGAGAAGAGGACTGAAAATTATTAAACTTAATTGAAAGTAAAAGTTTTCATTGATTGTTATATCTTAAAAAAGTGAATACATGAGGTCTAATATAGGCTACAAAATTGTACCACTGCTTCTATTTGGATTACATAATCAAACTCTTAAAGAAATCGAAAGTATAAAAGAAAAAAAAATACATGAAAAAAACATACATAAAAAGAAAACCAAAAATTCTTCTATATTTCTGATTACTAAAAACCAAAAATTAAGAAATAGAAGCTAGTAATCCTAATATTATTAGAACTACTAGATTCATGTCAAGTTGGCGCGTCTTCTCCAACGATGATAGATACACTAAATTTTCGTTCTGTTGTCCGCATCAGCGTGTCTCGTGCTCGTGTCTTCTGTGTCCGTATTGGTCCTCGTTAAACTACTAGTCTAGAGATAAACTTGCAAGGAGTAGATCTTTCTACACACATCATGATACTCGAATCAGAACCAATGCTAAAAATTAGAAATGCACTGCCTATGATGAAAGCCTGCATGCAAACTTGGGATGGCCTCTTAACTTAAGCACCAGAAATGATCACATGAAGAATAAGCAAAAAGAGATTAAACAGTTCATGAACCCAACTATTATGCAGTTGACTCTACCTCTTTCGTGTTCAGATCAAACTCTCTTCCAAGTTCCAACTACTTGAAGGTATTTCCTAAGGAAACATAGATGTGTGACACGATCTAGCAATCAGATTAGCACCAATGACAATCTAACCTCAGTATCTCCTACATGATTAAATTGAGAAGGCATAAATTTTATACTACTACCTAACTGGATGACTCCATGAACTTGCAATTTTAGTAATCCAAGCAAGCAGCGCTGCTCCAGCTTTGCTCACAGATAAAATTGAAATTACCTAGAGGGGGTGAATAGGTGATATAATAAAATAAAGCGAAAATTAAAACACAATTATAAGCAACTAGTACCCGGTGAAGGGCTCTAAACTTCTCCCCGTGATTCCTCTTAAAATAAGAGTAGTTAAAGTGCACAATTGTTTTGTTGATGTACAGAGAGTTCAAACAAATTACATTGTAAGAGTAATAAAAACATGTATAATATTGCAATAAATAAAGGAGACAGCGAATAAGAAAGATCAAACACAAGCCAATCACAAACACAAGAAGTTGTTATCGAGATTCGAGTCACTTGCTCTACGTCCCCGCCTTCACTGCAATGAAGGATTTCACTGTAATCGATCTTGATTACAAGTGAACTTGATTCCGCAAGAATCGGAGCCGCAACTCTACAACCCTCCTTCCAAGAGGAACTCTCAATGAACAATGGTTTACAACACTTGGTGATCTTCACAAAATCACAAAAAATCTCTTACAACTTTCCTATAGCTCAATGTAGAGAATGATAGCTCAAGAAAAATGTGAGAAAAACAAAGAAGAAAGAGATTTTGAGCGCTAAAACTGAAAACTTGAAACTTTTGAAAACTTCTTGATTTTCTTCTAGAATTCTTGATATTTTCTTATGTATAAATAATCTCTAAACACTCCTTTATATAAGAGAAGATTAGAAACCTATTCTCAGCAAATCCCAGCAATTAAAAAATGTAAAAATCACTTAAATCATAAAATAGCCGTTGGGAATGAACCTGGATTGATTTGTATAAGAAAATAACCGTTATAGTTCAAAACATGCATGTTTGACTACTGGCGATCGACCGGGTAATCGACCGGCTAAGGCTAATATGAATTAGTCGTTGTCATTGATCGACCAACCAGAGTAGCACTCTGAGTTCAGAGTTGAGCTCTGTACTAGCGGTTGACCGTGCGGTCGGCCGTCCAGAACGAGTTCTGAAGACTTGGTGCTACTGTCGACCGGGTTCAGAGCCAAAGGCCAATGCACATGTTTGTGCATGTTCGATCGACCAACAACCTTTGCTCTGCCCTGCAGTCGACCGTGCAGTAGACCGGCAGAAGCCCAAAAATTATATTTTCTTTGTTTATAAACATACTTGTGAAATCTTTGCTATATTAATTAAATTCCATATTTATAAATCTTTTGTAAAACATAAAATAACTTGAAATATTTTGTACATATATATTTCAAAAACAAGTGTACTTTTATATTTTTTCTAAACATTTTCAAAAACTTAAACTATAAAAATTGATGTGCGTCAATCTTCTACATCAAACTTTAATAAACTAAAAATCTTACATACTATAAGAGTAGATTCATCCTTCAAAGTCTTCAAGTGGACTTCTCTAAATTTTGACTTCTTTGAGCTCGGGTTCATACTTGAATTTCCATTTGAAGTTGAACTTCTCAATCTTGAAAAACATGTGTACTAAAAAAACTTTTAAGATAACTAGTACCACAAATCACATGAGTATAGAATCATCAAGACAAAGAGTTATCATACCCTTGGACCAACAATCACGGTTCACAGTCGCGGTCTCGGCTACCGACTCGGCGGGCGCTGAGACGGATCGGTCTCGGCGACTCGGATCGGTCTCGAGCGATATGCGCAAAACGCTATATAGAAAGCTCAAAAATTCTGAAAAAATCACGATAAATCTTAAAAAAATGTAGACATTCACATTCATGTATCACATGTCCAAAACATATCACCTAGCACACTAAACATAAAGCAAAAGCATAAATACACGCGTCGTCGGTAGAAGCATATCAAAATACATGCACAATATGGTAAATTGCACAAACTATATTCATAAATACATGCTAATGTAGTTATTTTCACATTGAATTGCGATGAGGCACAAAATCATCATAATCATCACTGCGTAAGTAGATAAACTGATACTAGTGTTCGTAAATCTCTCACGTTGTGGTTTGTAGTCATGGACATATGTCACACCATAATATTGGCCTGATGTCAAACTCAATTTTGCATATGACCTTCAAGACTATAAGTTCCTCCATCAGCACTATTGTTGCCCTCATTATTGTCATCATCACCACCGCCGCCATCATCGCCATCACTGACATCACCACTTTCACCATCATCACTACTAGAACTGGATAAAACCCTCACATCTTCTCCACCACCATCATCATCTGCTTCTCTTATACCTCAGAGAGGGAGAGGGGAGAGATCAGAAACATGGAGAGAGGGGTGGGGGAAGGGAAAGAAACAGAGAGAGACGAGAGATGGAGAGGGGGGAGAGAGAGGGTGAGAGAAGGAAAGAGAGAAACAGAGGGAGGAACATCACCTGGGGCTGGCCGGCGATCGGGCGGCGACGGAGTACAGATCTAAGCGGCGATGAACGGACAGCGACAGCGATCTCCAGATCTGAACGAGAGAGAGGTTTCTTTTTTTTCTTTTCCTTTTTTTCTTTATACGTTTCGAGCCGACTCGGCCGAGAATCGGAGTCGACTCGGTCGACTCGGCCGAGTCACGACCGATTCGGCCAAACTCTGATTCTCGACCGAGTCGGTCTCCTCTGAGTTGAGTCGACCGACTCATGACTCGGACTCGTATCGGAGCGGGCCGAGACGGATACGACTCGGCCGAGTCGTCTCCGACTCGGCCGAGTCTTTGAACCGTGCCAACAATTTCTCTCTTTTTTATGATGACAAAACTAATGAGTTATATAAACAAAATATGAATGAAAAGCTTCAAGAGAAGCTCCCCTTGGAATTATGCATCAAAAACATTAAAAATTATACAACTCAAAAACATTATAATCATAAAACTCATATTCTTATATCCTTCAAAAACTCAACTCAAAAACATTATAAATCAGAAAACTCATATTTTATATCCTTATAAATTATACAACTAAAAAAATTATAAATCATAAAACTAATATTCTTATATCCTTTAAAAACTCATATATTCTTCTCCCTCTTTCTGTCATATATCAAAAGGATAAAACATATATAGTAAAACGATACAAGAAAAACAATTGAGATTTTGAACACTTTTCATAAAAAAAATTGTGTAGAAATTTTAAAAATATAGAAATTAGTTATCCATCATACGAATTTTAATTCTCCACAAATAAAAGTAAAAGATTATAATCAAAAGATTTTGTGAAAATATCGACTAATTGAAAATCAGTCAAAACATAATCAATCTCAATATCACCTCTTTCATAGTGATCTCTAAGAAAGTAATACTGAATCTCTATATGATTGGTCTTACAATGTTGATTTGCACTCTTAATCATATGAAAATATGATTATAATGCAAATCATAATCAAGGAGAATATTTTTCGTCCAAAAGACTTGTGCATAACAACCCCCGCAGCAACATACTCTGCCTCGATAGTTGAGATAGATACAGAATTTTTCTAAGAAAACCATGAAACAAGACAATTTTTTAGAAATTTACAAGTTCCACTTGTGCTCTTCTGATCCACTCTAGAACCGACATAATCGTCATCCGAATAGCTCGTCATATTAAATTGTCCGGTCTTCGAATACCACAAGCTCATACCAATAGTACTTGTAAGCTATCTAATAATACGTTTAATCACTATTAGATGAGATTCTTTTGAACAAGATTGGAATCTAACACAAATACATATACTAAACATAATGTTCGTCCTAATAGCCGTCAAATAAAGTAAACTACCAATCATACAATAATACAATTTAATGTCAATATTTTTATCTTGTTCATTTTTATCAAGCTTGATTGTAGTAGCCACTGTAGTCTTGCTAACCTTCGCGTTCTCTAACCCAAATTTCTTGATTAGTTCTTTATTGTACTTGGCTTGATTAACAAAGAATTCATAGCTCCTTTGCTTGATTTGGAGTCCAAAGTAGTAGTTGAGATCTCCCATCATACTCATCTAACTCATCCTTCATGCAAGATTCAAAATCTTAACATAATTTTTCATTAGTAGAACCAAAAATCATATCAACATAAATTTGAATAATTAAAATATCATTATCAGCATGTTTTGTAAACAAAGTAGTATCTATTTTACCTTTAACAAAACTCTTATTTTCAAGGAAACTACTAAGCCATTCATACCAAGCTCTTTGGAGCTTGTTTTAAATCATAAAAGGTTTTATCTAACTTGAACACATAGTCGGGATGTGTAGAATCAACAAACCCGAGATGTTGTTCAACACACTTCCTCTTTTATAAATCCATTTAGAAAAGCATTCTTTATAGCCATCTGATATAGTTTAAAATATTTATATGAGGCATGTGCAAGAGTCATTCGGATGGTTTTGAGCCATGCAATGGTGCAAAAGTTTCCTCAGAATCGATTCCTTCGATTTGATTATAACCTTGGGCCATTAACCTAGCTTTGTTTCTAATTATATTACCTGACTCAATCAAGCTTATTTCTAAACACCCACTTAGTATCAATAGTTGGTCTAACTTAGGGTCTAGGAACAAGTCTCCATACTTGGTTACGCTTGAATTGATTGAGCTCCTCTTGCATAGCAAGTAACCAATAGGAGTATACCTCGACCTCATGAATGTTTTTAGGTTCTATGTGTGAAATAAATGCAAAATAGCCACAAATATCTTGGAATTTGGATCTAGTATATACTCCCTGAGATACATCGCCTATGATAAGATATTTGGGATGACTTGAAGCATATCTTCAATCATTCGGAAGTGATTGAGTAGGTTCCACTTCTACTTGAACTTCACCATTTTGATTTTAGCTTTTCTTGTTCCGGTGAGTCCTTCATAGAAATCTTCTCAATGTCTTCACTAGAAATCAATTTCGCAATCTTCAATATTCTTCACAAGAGAGTTAGATTTCTCAAACTTCACATGCATAAATTATTCAATAGTTAAAGTTGATTTATTGAAAACTCTATAAGCTTTATTAGTGTTAGAATAACCAATAAAAATAGCTTCAAAAGATTCACCATCAAACTTTCCAAGATTATCGTTAGTATTTAAAACAAAACACTCACAACTGAAAACTTTAAACTATAAAATGTTTGGTTTCTTAATGAAAAATCTCAAAAGGAGCTTTGTTTAAATTTTTGTGAAAAAATATTCTATTTGTTATGTAACATGATGTGTTTACGGCCTTGGCCCATAGATATTGAGGGAGTTTGTATTCATTGATCATAGTCCTAGCCATCTCTAGGAGAGTTTTATTCTTTTTTTCGACGACTCCATTTTGTTATGGAGTTATAGGACATGAAAGCTCAAGTTTAATTTCATTTTCTTCACAGTAAGTAATAAAGGAGTAATTGATAAACTCACCATCTCTATCACTTCGAATGCGTAAAATAGGAAAATCTTTTTTTTCAACTCTTTTTCAAAAAACATTGAAAAATGAGAAAACTTCATCTTTGTGTTGTAAAAAGAAAACCCAAGTATATCTTGAAAAAATCATCAACAAGAACATACAAAACGATTTTCACTTAAACTTTTGATTTTGGCTGGACCAAACAAATCCATATGTACTAATTCTAATGGTCGAGATGTAATAATATCCCTCAATAGATTTAAAAGAAGACTTGATTTGTTTTTCAAGTTAGCACGCATCACAAATACGGTCTTTTTCAAATCTTAATTTAGAAATAATTTTCACCGCTTCTTTAGAACCAAGATAGGTGGTCAAAGGAAACATGACCTAACATTCTATGCTTTAACTATGAATCTTCATTTATGGCAGTCAAACAAGTAACATTGCAATCCAAATTTAACATATCAATAATATAAATATTATTTCACGAAAATCAAAAAATACAGGAGAATCGTTATTTTTATCAATAACATCACAAGTAGAATCCTCAAAAATCACTTTTAAACCGTTATCACATAATTGGATAATTCTTAATAGATTATGCTTAAATCCATCAACTAAAGCAATATTTTCAATTAAAGAAGATGTACCAATTTTGATGTTCATATACTAATAATCTTTCCTTGTAATTATCTCCGAAGGTGACAGTGCTACCTTCACTGGACCTCGATAGGGTTGCAAAGTTGTTGATATCCCATGTCTTATGCCGTGAGCAACCACAATCAAGGTACCATCGCTCCCTGCGTCTTGAAGCTTTAGTGCGTGCCTATATCATTTAAAGTAGTTGACTTTGGTACTCAAATCTTTTTGAGTCCTAATGTTAGTCTTTTGAACCCAAACATGATTATTTGAAACATTTAATTTATCATAACAAAACTTCACCAAGTGACTTTTTTAGTCATAATAAGTGCATGAGTACATCTTGACATACATAAATGCATGGTGTGTCGCGTACATGATGTGCATGATTTGCATGTTGTACTTGTGTGTGAGCATAATAGTATGTGTGTGAAACATGTGATTGTGGTTTTTTTTTAGTTCGCCTTTTTGAAAACCTAGCTTCTAACCTAGCTTTATAAACTCACATTTTGTTACAACATTACTTAAAAGTGTTTATTTTATTTTTCATCAAAGAAATCTCATTTTCATCAGTGTAAGGAAATTTGACTTTGCATGAAACCTTATAAGCATCAAAATCTTTTTGAGTCTTTTGAATAGAAATAAATAAACTTTCTTTTTCTTTAGAATCAATCAATTGATTTTACAAAAGCTCATTTTCTTTCTTTATTTTCATATACTTCTTTTTAAGAAAATCATAATTATTTGAAAGTTGATCAAAAGTATCTCCTAATTCATCTATAGATAAATCAAAATCATCTAAAGTAGGTTCAGAAATTACATTAGTTGTTTCACTGTTTTGAGTGATGAAAAGACGTTTGCTCTATCGTTGTCCTTCTCGGATTCACTCTCGGAATCCCAAATAGCCTTCACTGTCTTCTTTTTGTATGACTTCTTTGATGTGAAAGTCTTGCTCTTCATCTTGGGGCAATCACAGTGAGGTGGCTCGGCTTCTTGCAATTGTAGCAAGAGTCAATCTTATTTCTTCTCTCTTCTTTACCTTGTCTCCTTTTGCGATTGTTGAACCCTCTTCTTTTGTGAAACATTCTTCGAACGTTCTTCACAAGGAGAGTTCATCTTGCTCAAACTCTTCATCTCAGAGAAGGTTGGAGTAGCTTTGAAAGCGATGCTCTTCTTCTTTTGTGGAGCTTTGTCTTCTCTAATTTTTCTTTCCATCTCATGAGTCTTCTAGTTTCTAATGAGGCCCATAAAATTCATTTCTTCCTTGTTGTTCAACTCTTTCAAGGTGGCAAATTTAACTTCTCAAGATTGAGGAAGTGCTCGAATTACCCTTCTCACCTTTTGATCGTTATCAATGGAATCACCTAAGGAAGAAAGACCATTAGTAATCTTTGTAAAATGAGGGATCATGTCATCAATTGTCTCATTCTCATTCATATTAAAATTCTCATATTGAGAACGCAATAAATCAATCTTAACCCTCTTTACTTGAGAGGTCCCCCCATGGGTAACAACGAGATTACTCCAAATCTCATAGGTAGACTTGCAATTATCACTCTAGAAATATCATCAATGGGTGCTTGCAATAGGGCATAGTAGGCCTAAGCATTGGCCTCAAATTCCTTAATGGTGATATCGGTCCATGTGCCATCATCACCATTAGGGACAACAAACGGCTTGATAATAGGATTGTAGGAAAATCGTCGTCTTAACTTTACGGATAGGAAAGTTCAGTCTATCAAACTTGGGTGAGGTCTTGACATTATCTGCCATATGTATGTAAGTGATGGGTCAAATAAGATCACTCTTAGGTGGTGAAACCTATAAACAAGAGTCCAAGCTCTGATACCAATTAAAATCACCTAGAGGGGGTGAATAGGTGACATAATAAAATAAAACGGAAATTAAAACACAATTATAAGCAACTACAACAATCAAGTAATGAAGTCGTATACCCAGTGAAGGGCTCTGCTTCTCGTGATTCCTCTCAAAATAAGAGTTGAGGTGCACAATTACTTTCTTGATGTATAAAGAGTTTAAACAAATTATATTGCAAGAGTAATAAAAACAAGTGTAATATTGCAATAAACAAAAGAGAGAAAGAGTTAGAAAGATCAAACGCGAGTCAATCACAACCACAAGAAGTTGTTATCAAAGTTCGAGCCACTTGCTCTACGTCCTCGCCTTCACCATAATGAAGGATTCCACTATAATTGATCTCGATTACAACTGAACTTGATCTGGCAAGATTCAAAACTGCAACTCTACCTACAACCCTCCTTTCAAGAGGAACTCTCAATGAACAATGGTTTACAGTACTTGCTAATCTTCACAAGATCACAAACAATCTCTCTTATAACTTTTCTATAGCCCAGTGTGGAGAATGATAACTCAAGAAAAGTGTGAGAAAAATAAAAAAAGTGATATTAAGCATTAGAACTGAAAACTTCTTGATTTTCTTCTGGAATTCTTGATATTTTCTTATGTATAAACAATCTTTAAATACTTTTTTATATAGGAGAAGGTTAGAGACCTATTCTCAGCAAATCCTAGTAATTAAAACATGTTAAAAATCATTAAAATCATAAAATAGTCGTTGGGAATGAAGCTGAACTGATTTGTATAAGAAAATAGTTGTTATAGTTCAAAACAAGTATGTTTGCTGGGGTGGTCAACCAGCTAAGGCTAATATGAATTAGTCGTTGCCATCGGTCGATCGGGCAGAGTAGCACTCTGAGCTCAGAGTTGAGCTCAGTACTAAAGGTCGACCGTGCGGTCGATCGTCCAGAACAAGTTCTGAAGACTCAGTGCTACAATCAACCAAGCGGTCGACCGGGCTCAGAGCCAAAGGCCAATGCACATGTTTGTGCATGTTCGGTCGACTAACAACCTTTGCTCTGCCCTGCGGTCGACCGTGCGGTCGATCGGCAGAAGCCCAAAAATTGTATTTTCTTTATTTATAATAATACTTGTGAAATCTTTGATACATTAATTAAATTACATATTTATAAATCTTTTGTAAAATATAAAATAACTTGAAATATTGTGTATATATATATATATAAAACAAGATGTATTTTTATAGTTTTTCTAAACATTTTCAAAAGCTTAAACTATAAAAATTGACGTGCGTGCGTGATATCTTGAGCATCAATCTTCTACATCAAACTTTAACAAACTAAAAATCTTACATAATACAAGAGTATTCATCCTTCAAAGTCTTTAAGTAGACTTCTCTAAATTTTAACTTCTTGAGCTGGGGTCCGGTACATGAATTTTCATTTGAAGTTGAACTTCTCACTCTTGAAAAACATGTGTACTAAAAACACTTTTAAGATAACTAGTAGCACAAACCACATGAGTTTTAGAATCATCAAAATAAAGAGTTATTATACCCTTGCGCCAACAACAATGTTCCTCAGTTGGAACTTGGAACTATTCGAAGATGTAGAAGTATAAGGGACTACACTGTCATCATTTATGCGCACTCATTCAGCAAGTTTTCCCACCTTTTCATCACGAAAAGACATACCTCATAATCCTAATATCTCACCGGTCATCACACTTGCCTCGACCTATAATGCTATGTAATTGTACACACCAACGACCATCTGAGAGGAATTTGGTTTCAGCAAAGCCAGGTTTCATTACCTCTTCTTTCCCCTGCCATATAATAATTGCTGAAGTTCAAGCAAACACGTCTTGGTGGAACCGGCCCAGTAACACAAAAGTAAATCCTCATACAAAGTTTCCTCCATGTCCTCTATTAATAATTCTTGTCTTAGTTTTAGACACCGAGTGCTATACGTTGATAGTAAAACTTCTAGTTCATAGAACGGCACTCATGCTTCGACTTATTTTCTTAATTGCTCCAACTTGACTTATCTTGGCATTATGATGCATTTTATACCTGCTAACAACCAACTTCACACACATTAGAGTGAGATTAGATGAAGCTCATACTGCGACACCAGTGTTTCCCCAAGCAAATGTTCACCACCTCTGAGAAACGAAGTGATGTAAAACGTGTATGTATGCGAAAATAATAGATAAAATAACTCAATTAAACATTTCACCAACAAGAACGATCGTTAGTAGGAAAACTTAAAACAGTTAATATTAGCTATTTTTCTTCAACATGCATGTATTAGATCAATTCAAATATCAAAGTACTAATTAAATATTGTTATAGTACAGGTAACGGATTCTATTATCAATAAAGAAGTCAAGTAACTACAAAAGAGAAGCAGATCACATACTCGTATTTTAAAGTGAACAATAGATCAAAATTGATAATAAGTTAGAGATGTACATCTGACTTGAAAATAAACAGTTTATGAATTGTAATTGTACCTCTTGAATTACTTGTGAAATAAACCTGATTTTCTCTGTTTTTTTACTCTAAGATTCTTAAGTATTATAGCTTTTTCTGTCACGAACCCAACGCTTCAAACGCTGCGTGATTTGGACTTCAGATGAATAAGATATGGCCCAAATAAAGAAGCTTATTGGTGCAGAATTTTGCTCGCGTGAATATATTTTCTTCTTGATTTTGGTGGCGTAGAGAAGTCCTAGATGGCCTCAGCTTCAGCAGGAAGGAAGAGGGTAATAATGGAAGTTAAGGTCGGCAGTAGACGTAGCGAGGAAAGACCCGACAACACTTTTAGAGAGGAAAAAAATTGTTGCGAAGAGGTAGAGAGGGGAAATGAAATTATGATAAACCAATTAGAGCATCCCACCACTAATCGGGGTTTAATAGGGCATCCCACTACTATTAGAAAGATGATTCAAGATCCATAGTCAACTCATAAAGAGAATAGCAATTTTTCATTAATTTCATTATTCATTTAAAAGTGAATACATGGGCCTTTATATAAGCTACAAAATTGTATCTCCTACTTCTATTTGGATTACATCATCCAACTCTTAAAAGAAATCAAAAATCTAAAAGATAGAGAAAATACAAAAAAAAACTAGTAATCCTACTACAAATCAGATTACTAAAAATAAAAATATAAGAAATAGAAACTAGAAATCCTAATGCTCATAGAACAACTGAATCTAGCGCGTCTTCTCCAACGATGAAAGATTCGTCATATCTTCATTCCATTATCCGCATCATTCTCCCCGTGTTAAAGAGAGCTCGACTCCATCGAGTCAGTAATATAAATGATCTCATCTTACTTCAACCTGTTGGAATCAGTCGGTGCTCTTCCTTTCCATCGAATCAAATACTTACAAATCATGATAATTTCATCATCCAAAATTTTATCAATCTGATCCACTGTAGTAGTTAAAATATTTGAAATTGGTGGAATGGAGGATCTCTCAAAAATAAGCTCATGGCATGGCTCGTCAATAAGGAAGTTGCTAGGGTTAAAATCAAAACCTTTGTAATCCACAAGATCTTCAATATTGAAAATAGAACTGATACCAAAATTTAAACATGACAAATTAGTTTCTTCAAGATTTGAAGCAAATCAATACTACAAGCAAGATAACATCACCAACATTAAATGTTTTAAATAATTTTCTAATGTCAATTCGAATCTCGTAGTTGGCGTTATTTTAAGCAATCTTATCCATAACTTCTTTGTGTAAATCATAATATGATTCCACGTGCGTATGTGATGCAAAAGATGATAATGCAGACTCATGGACGAGTTCAATTTGACAATCGATTAGGAGTTGAAAAACAGTGAAGAACTTAGACTTAGTTCTTAACATATGTCACATAGTTCTCCAAAAGTAGAGATGAAAATCGATTGGGACTAGGCACGGTTACAGAACTTCTATAATTGTGAACTTAAACCATGGTACCTTAACTGGGTGGGAGGGGTAACGACTTTAATCCGTCATTTTCGAATACCTCAAAGAATACTACATTGGTGCAGCTTCCATTCTCCACAATGACTATACAGTTCTTGTATCCTTTTTGTGACAAGGCACTGCTAATAATAAACAAGTGACTCAAAAGTGTTTGACTAATGCCAATGTGTGTAATATCTTTAGGAAAAACATCAACAAGTTTTGTAATCACTGAGGTGACTTCAGGAAAAATCAAAGTACTAGTACGACATCATCTCCTAGTTCTTCATGAACTTGATCGTCGGCGAAGTCATCATCAGAATATATGTCTGGGTGATATGTAAACTCTTTGGAATTAAATTCAATCTCGAGTTGAGTGTCACATATAGATAATGGTTTGTCTTGAAACCCCTTTGGGACATCACTAAACTCTTTTATCACGGGAGTGAACATCGAAGGAATAGTGCAATTAGGCTTGTCCACAACTTTTTTAATTATGAAAATTACACAAGTGATACCGCTTTTCGGGTTTTGGTTGTTAGTCTCCAATTTGATCACTACCCTATTGACATTCTCTTTCAATCGTTTTATGTCTAAACGGAAGGCATTAGCTTCTTGAGTTAGGAAATCAAGTTTAGTCATAATGTCAGGGTGGGTTGGGGGACCATGGAATCAGTGTTGGGTTCACTAACTTTTTCACGCAAGTATGGGTACCATTACGGATTAGCATGCAATGTATGAGTCCTAGTATGAATGCAAATTTATACTATTTTTTTATTTTGTTTGAATTTTGAAATTTTTATTTGTTTGATTTTCAATAACTTGTCTTCTAAAATTATCGGATCAGTCAAACCCCAATTTTACTTGTCTAATTGGCTAGGTCGGCGCAACTCAGGTGAGAGATTTGTCGAACTTAGCGTTCTTTAATTATAGAACACATTGAGTACCCTTCCTTAGACACCAATCGTACGAAATTTCAGGGAAAGACTTACCTTTCAAGATTTCCTAATTTACACTAATTTTTTTGAGTTTGGAATAAAATTCAACTAGATGCAAGAAAGCAAATATGCGTGACTAATGTGTAAATCCTACATAATTATGCTCTGACACCAAACTGATATGAAACGTGTACGTGTGCGGCAGCAATAGATAAAATAACTCAATTAAACGTTTCACTAACAAGAACGATCGTTGGTAGAATAGCTTAAAACAGTTAATATTAGCTATGTTTCTTTAACATGCATGTATTAAATCAATTCACATATCAAAGTACTAATTAAATATTGTTATGATGCAGATAACAGATTCTATTATCAAAAAAGAAGTCAATCAATTACAAAGGAGAAGCAGATCACATACTCGTATTTTAAAGTAGACAATAAATCAAAATTGATAATAAGTAAGAAATGTATAAATAAACAGTTTATGGATTGAAATTGTACCTCGTGAATTCCTGTGAAATAAACCTAATTTTCTCTGTTTCTCGCTCTGACTCAGTATTGTAGCTCTTTCCGTCACAAATCTAACGCTTCAAACAGTGTGTGATTTGGACTTCGGGTGAGTGAGATATGACCTAATAAGGAAGTATGTTGGTGTAGAATTTTGCTCGCGTGAATCTATTTTCTTCTTGATTTTGGCAGCAGAGTGAGATATGACCTAATAAGAAAGCCTGTTGGTGTAGAATTTTGCTCACGTGAATCTATTTTCTTCTTGATTTTGACGGCATGGAGAAGGCCTGAATGGCCTTGGCTTCAGCGGAGAGGAAAAGGGTAACAATGGGCATCGAGATCAGCAGTAGACGTGACGAGAGAAAATGATTAGGTAAAACTTTTAGAGAGGAAAGAGAATAAGAGAGGAAAATATAATTATGATAAACTAATTAGGCCATCTCACCACTAATTGGGGTTTAATAGGCATCCCACCACTATAGAAATAGGATTCAAGATTCATAGTCAACTCACAAAGAGAATAGCAAATTTTCATTAATTTCATTGTTCATTTAAAAAGTGAATACATGGAGCATTTATATGTGCTATACAATTGTATCTCCTACTTCTATTTGGATTACATAATCTAATTCCTAAAAGAAATCAGAAGTCTAAAAGAAAGAAAATCCATAAAAGAAAACTAGTAATCCTACTACAAATCAGATTACTAAAAATAAAAGTACAAGAAATAGAATTTAGAAATCCTAATGCCAGTAAACTGAATCTATGTTGAGTTGGCACGTCTTCTCCAACGATGAAAGATTTGTCATCTCTTCATTTTGTTGTTTGCATCACGAAGACGACTAATTTTGTCTCCATAATTAAGTAAAGAAGCAACATATGACTTTAAATTTGAACCTATGTGGATGCAAGATGATGCAACTCCGCAGACAAAGATTTGTTGTCCCCACATAGGAACGACAATGACTCGTATGACTTTAAATTTGAACCTATGTGGATGCAAGATGATGCAACTCCGCAGACAGACAAAGATTTGTTGTCCCCACATAGGAACGACAATGACTCGTCCTTCCATGAAGAAGCAAAGAAAGCATAAGTAATTTCTGAAACCCATAGAATTATAAAACATAGTGAGGAGATTGCAAGCATCCAAAGCAATGAAACTTCACTAGAAAACATCACAAAACAAAGAGTTGTTGATCAAATTAGATGAACTACTTTGAGATGAGTAAACCTTCTGGCACCAAAGAGTGGAAGCATTATGAATCCAATAGGGTGATAAAGCATGGTTCAAAGTCGTGTCTCGGCTGCCAACTCGGTGGACACTAAGATGGATCGGTCGCGGCGTTTCGAATCGGTCTCGGGAGATACACGCAAAACGTTACATAGAAATCTCAAAAAATTCTAAAAAAATCACGACAAATCTTAAAAAAATTAAACATCAAGATTCATGTATCATGTGTTCAAAACATGTCACCTAGCATGCTAAACATAAAAGTGAAAGCATAAATACACGCGTTGTCAGTAAAAATATACCAAAACACATGCATAATATAGTCACTTTTTTAAATAATTTATCAATAATTATCAGTTTGTAATATATTTTAAATTATATTTTTAATCATCAATTATTAATGCTGAAAAAAACAAAGCATTAAAATCTCTCCCTCAGACTCACGCTCACTCACCCTCTCCCCCTCAATCACCCTCCCCCTCTCACTCAATCACTCCCCTCTCTCCCTCTCTGTCCCGATCTCTCAGTCGAGAAAGAAATTGGGATAGAGACGGAGAGAAAGGGGGGAGGAGGGGGAGTGGGAGAGGGAGAGAGGGAGAGAGATTGAGCGGTGATGGAGGCGAGCGACGACGGCGGGAAGGCGGGCGGCGACAGCGAGCAGGTAAGTCTGCAGTTTTTTTTTCCTTTTTATAACATGACTCGGGCACGACTCGGCATCGACGACTGAGTCAATCCGAGTCGGATAGTGACTCGGTCAATTTGGCCGAGTTGACTCCGAGTCATGGCCGAGTCGGTCGATCTGAGTTGGACCCTTCGAATCAGGTATCAGACTCGTCTCGGCACCCGTCGTGTCGTATCCGACTCGGCTAAGTCTTCGAACCATGCGATAAAAAGATCTTTCTTTCATGTGCCTACACTTACCGACAAAGACGGAACTTTATCCACAACGCCCCCACCAAAAAGAAACAGGAAAGAATAGTGTCCAATTCAAGAACTACTTTAGATCAATTTGCCAATGCAACAACAAATCTCCAATCATTAGAAATCTATCTGAATCTAATTTCTCAAAAGAATTCACTTCAATGCAGAGTTTGAGCTCTCTCACCCCTATGCTAAGATTGATGGAATGGTCAAAGTGATTGTGTACTATAAAGCCCTTGGTTCTGACATTTTGCATGCACTCTTTTAACGGTAAAAATCTTGCGTGCATCAAGATGCCCAAGAAGTTCCATAAACTTATTTTTAATGTTTTTCCCAATTTCACAACCTTCTTACGAGGAATTAGTGGGGAATCATGTTGAATTTTGATTACATAAATCCCTTCCTGGTCCAACACATCTCTTATTGTGCTTTACCTTACTTTTGTGCCTCTAGACAAATGCCCATATCCAAGCCCATCCCACTTTGCACCTTTTTTCCTATTAGGACTTAGGTATTAACTCAAGTGACAGGGACAAGCCTAGATCCAACTGACTTGGCTCAAGAAACAAAACACTTCTTCCTCTTGTAGGAGGTTGTGAGTTTGAATCTCCCCATCCACAATGAAAGGGAATTTTTAACTTAACTTGCAGGGCCTCGCTAAGAAGGCATATTACGCAGCAACACAGAAGTTGCTAGGCTCAATTGGCGGTTCGTGAAAACTCTTTACGGCGTAGGAAGACTGCAATTAAAGGCTACTAGCAAATTATGGAGGTTGGTTTGTTGTGATTCGTGTGCGCAGAGTGTGTGAGCTTTCTTTCCCCTGGGGTTCATCTTTTGGCAATGATGTGAACCTACAGGTAAAAATAAAAAAGACATCATCCCATGATTATGGAACCATCATTCAAAATAACGTGGATGCCATCCCATTGAAATAGTTATCTCAAATCATGTAGGCCAAGTAGGAACCAACAACCAACAT
This sequence comes from Agave tequilana, assembly GCA_038442645.1. Classification (NCBI taxonomy): domain Eukaryota; kingdom Viridiplantae; phylum Streptophyta; class Magnoliopsida; order Asparagales; family Asparagaceae; genus Agave; species Agave tequilana. The sequence goes on along the minus strand of JAVJIF010012608.1, from coordinate 79,252 downwards.
TTTCATCTTCAGAACCATGAGCTTAAAATGACCCTTCTCTTGAGGGTTTTTCAGTTTCCAACATTTGCTTCACTATCATTTCTTCCTTTCTTACAAAGGTGATGGACAGATCAAAGTCATTCATAGCAACATCCTTCACATGGGATGAAAAAAGTATCCTAGGATCATGAGGCTTGGCAGGTAACTCATTGTAGAGAAAACCAAGCTCTCGAGTTTGAACTTCACATATTGAATGCAAACAATGAAGACACCTAATTTCAAGAATCATGGAGCACATCGCACAAGAAACTTAATACCTCGAGTGGTTTCAAATCAACCACTAATGGCAAGTAGGGGGTCTAGTTAGTATATGAATTTAGAGTATGCTATAGACTTATAAAAGGTACAAGATTGCAGTCTTACTCAATGAATTACATCTAGGAACAAGATGACATAAACCGTAATTATTGCTCAAGTAGGCATTCATTTTTAAGTATTTTATTCCATTATCATTTTCATTATAGATGGTATATTTTAGAGATATCAGTAGTTCAGTGTGTGCGCGCACGCTTAAGTTTGTATTAAAGATTATGAAATTCTCAAAATCATGTAATTAATATATATATATTTAACTTTTTTAATTAATTGTTTATGAAAATTAAATTATTAATTCAAAGACAACATTAGTTGAAAACTACTGCAATACTAGCTATCATATTATATAAGATACTTGAGAAACTTAAATGTTATCAACTATGAAAAGTATCATATCAAAAGGTTCCCAATAATTATTTTTAATTAAGAAAAAATAATTAATTAAAATTCTAGCCCAAAATTAGAAGATTAAAAATGCAATTTAAATGCCATCAATAGTTAAGAAAAACATGTCAAAAAGTAATAGCTTATTTTTTTCTATTTTTGGGAATTTTTATTAATTTAGAACTTCTATAAGCTACTGATATCAAAACTCAGATACAAAACGATATATAAAAGACTGCATGATATTGTTTCGAATACCGAGATTTTGAATCTTGGTTATATGATACTCATGACTCTCACTTGTGTGAATGCTCTGTTTGGCTCTTGGAGTTGAATGTTATTCCCCGTAAAAAATCTGTCATTTGCCCATTTTCTATACTTTTTCCCCAGTCTACAAGAATTTAACAAACACCAACTAGTCTATTAGTTGTATGGGAAGCATGTCTCTCATCCACAATTTTCTCGGCCAGGAAATTGGTGCGCTAATTAAGAGAGGGATGATGTCATGTCTATAATAGATCGTAAAACTTTGTCAATTCTTTTGTGGAGCCTTGTTCCACAACCAACTCAATTTTCATGAGAAAAAAAAAGGCTTAGATGATGATGTTATCAGGACTCTACTCTCATTTGTTTACAGAAGTCAGGATTATAGAAATCTCATATATTTGATTTTTGCAGCAAAATGAAACCAAAACTTTAGGGGCATGCAGAAAGACCTCACTGCTTCATCTCACAGTTAACAAATTATCAGGTCCAAAATATATGGAGAGCCATAGAAGGCTTGTTGATGAAGCTAATAGATACTTCTGGTATGACCTCTGCCTACATCTGCAGGATGATCAAACATTGTTCTAAAGGAATTTTGTTACAGATGTAAATAGAAAGCTGATGCATTTTGTTCATCATGGAAGTCGAGTAGATATTCGGTAGAAAATGACAGTAAAATATTACTTTTGATCTATCTGATTCTTCATGCCGGAAAGGATACTTGGTGCCGGAAAGAATATGCTAGTGAGGTTTTACAGTATTGCTTGGGCAGAAGAATTGCACATCGCAAGATTAACAGGTACAAGGAGCTATGCTTTTAAGTTTTTCCCTAGTGCTTCCGTAAAGCAATTCATTTGCTTCCATAAACCAACTCATTTTGTTCAGGTAACTCAGAATCAAAAAAAAAAAACCTTGAATAGTTAGAACCTGCAAGGGATCAGAGTCATCAGACATTTATGTGTGACAGTTTGGAGAGCAGAAACGACATATTTTTTACATGTTCTTGCACTCTTTATTTATGTAAACTCTCCAAAAATCAAGTTCTGGTATGAGAATAAGACGAATATGTTTACTACTGACTGAACTTGAAAAAACCATGAATATTTTCCATATAAAAGATTAGTTCTATGTGCATATTTGGTATGAGAGAAAAACGATGTCCAGGGGAGAGGAATATAAAGTAGGATACATGATAATGTCTTCTCAGACTGACAACAATGGTGCATGGGTAATTTTGGAATTCTCCAAGGGATGAGCATGATATAAACTCTATTCTGATTTGCTTAGAGAAAGCAAAATGCTCCGAAGTCATAAGCATATTACTAGCCACCAAGCTGCACCGCCGACTGAATGGAATATAAACTACAGCTTACTGTATAAACATTTGGTTAAATAGGAAATAAAAGGATTTGCATTGATCAAATTCAAATGAAAGGAGATGACTCTGTGTGCGTGTGTGTGTGTGTGAGTGAGAGAGGAGGGAGGAGGAGGAGGAGGAGGAGGAGGAGGAGGAGGACAGCCTACACATAGGGGAGTTCATATCGTGCAAATGGTGGGTGCTGCTGATAGAGGGGGATTGAGATCTGACACTGTAGGCTGATGAGGATAAAACACTGGAGAAGGTTTAAAATAAAATGCTTTTCAAATTCTGCATCTATATTTCATGGGCACTGGTATAGGGATGGAGAGTTTTCTTCTTTCAGAATTGGAAAAAGTGTGGGCACGAGGAGAGTGGGGGTGGCAAGGGCAAGGAAGAGAAGAAAAGGTAAACAGATAGCATGAAAAGGGAAACTATGAGACAGGTTCAGTAAGGAAATAAATGGTGGGATTCTTGAGATCATCATGCTTCTCTTCTGTCAACCCTTTCTCCAATGCAAGATCGAAAGTGATCCAAAGCCTAAAAGAAAAGGGTAGTAATGGTCACTTTCTATTTCGAAAACCAGTCCACCTGCCCACTCCCTCCCTTCTCACTATGCATATATGTAGGTATGTAATGTCTGCATGTATATATGTGTCTATGCGGTTTTTTGTCTTTATTTTTTGTCTTGGGAAGCAATATGTGTCTATGTGGTTGAAAACAGAAATTAGGTTATTATAAGGACCGGAGATTTTCGAAAATTGTTACACAACAATAGAAATGCATGATCATCCAAATCAATCTTCCATGATATGCGGCACGATCTCCACATCTCAAAACACATGAACTAAAGGCAAACATTTTAGTGTCCACCTTCGCATCTAAAGGTTTGAGGAATTATATGCATGAACCCATGTGCTTATTAATCTAATCGTATTCAACTTGTTGAGGTATTGGTTGTATGATCCTAAAGTGCAAGATATTGATATGTGTTTTGAGGATGTGGATATCATAGGAAAGGCATCTACATACAAGGTTTAAGAATGAGCTAGGCAGGCCTAGGCTGCAGGCCTAGGGCCTAGCACCTAGGGGATTAGGCAGGGACTACACGGTTATCTATTTTTTATGTTATAAAATTTATTTAAGGATGTTATGCGTTAAAAAAACTCTAGAAAAATCATAAAAATACATTAAAAATCACAGAAAGACAACATTAAAATTGAATTAGAAAAAGAAGAAGTGAAAGAAGAGGAAGAAGATGTAACAATATATCATGCATTTATCATGTAATTTAATTACTAGCATCTAAAATTAAATGTAATATACAGTAAAAAAAAGTGTTTTTATCTTATCTTTTAGGAGGAAAGGGAGATTTGAAGCTCGCCAGCGTCGAGATCCTCGCCGACGTCGAAAGAGACCTAGCCAGCATCGAAAGAACCCTAGCTAGTGGCGCCGGCAGACTCAAGAAAGATGCGGCCATTGGAGGTTAGAGATTCTAGGGTTTCTTAAAAGTCTTATATATACCACCCCGATTAAAGCGGATTGTACCTACTTTTCAGCCCGCTTAACTTAAAAGAAATTTCGGCCGCTTAGGCCCGACTGGGAGCCTAGACCTGCTCAAGCCCGAACTGGGCGGGCCCGAGACACTGTGGGCGCCTACAAGCCCGACTACCATGTAAACTGAGCGGCCATGGGGCCGACTAGCCTAAGCAGCCGCCTAGGCCAATTTTTTAAACCTTGTCTACAAACCTTTCTGCGATACCAATATGTATATCAGAATTTTTTCCCTAATAAGCAGACATAAAATATGTATCTCAAGTAAAACCTGCAGACCAATGTATTCCATTGTCACATAGCACCAAACACTGTTTCTAACTTGGTGCCAATTCACTTAAACACCTTATTCTAAATCACGACATTGAGGGAAGAAAAAATAGAATCCTTAAATATGTAGCAAGGAGTGGTCACAATTACCATATTAGATGAAGTAACCTCAAATATGTACGCCCGATAACAATCATTAAAAACTCACCTAGAAGAAATGGCATGTTGCACTCAACTAAACAATTGTGTACTGTGTTGAATAAATATTTGTGAACTAGACCGAGTTAGCAGTAAGATTATAGAGCTCCCTCGTCCAAAAATAAATGCAGCCAGACATCCAAGAAAGATTGAAACTGGAAAAGTCTTAAAAGCAGCAGGGTAGATGAACCACATGAAGCAAACAAAGGCAAACTTGTTTTTATATCATTAAGCTAGAGATATACCTCCCATGTTGGATCACGGAGCATGCTATAATACAGTGCAACCTTTCTTTGAAACTCAAGTCGTTCGTATCTCTCGGTACCATAGCCTCCCCTTTCAGCAGCTTTCTGAAGTAAGAACAATTACAATATCTTTTAGACCCACAAATATAGAGCAAATACATTAAAATGTTGTAAAAACAGGGAAACCTAGTAAAATGTATTTCCCATGACCATGACGCAGACAGATATATATTAGCTAAGGATTTGAATTTGCTAGCATGCAGTTCCATGAGCTTCAGTTTGAGCAGTGATGATGAGAATATTCAAATTAGGGAAAATGGAAAGAAAACGAAACACCAACAATGGCAAAAACCAAAAGCAGAAAAACCTCATAATGCCTTAACAGTGTCTCATGCACAAACCTTCACAAAGAAAGAACAAAAAAATATATAAATACAGTAACCTGAAGCTAATCGTGAATAGCTGCTCAAGTATCTGGATCACAGATGTATGGGTTTTCAGTTGTGCAATACAAGTTATGATAAACTAGATGAACATATACATAACCAGTTAGCTTTTGGTTCTAAACAGTGATGTAAAATGTGACAATAAAAAATATTTGATCATAAGTACTGTAACAGAATTAATAATTTATTGGAACATTTTACATAGTTACTGGATGGTAAAATCTAATATTTCTTGATTGCCGTATTGGTTTCATGTGGATTAAATATATTTTAATGCATAGAGCCCAGAGAAATTCTTAAATCCAGAAGAATTTCTGTGATATGCTAAAACTATCAGACATTTTCACTCCACAAACAGCCTTTTATATTGAAGTATTCCAACTGTTGTTTACTTTTTTCTGATCACATGTTACTTTACCGATCAGGTTTTTCAATTCAAAGATATGACTGAATCTGGATCCTAGGTAGAAACAGAAACTGCAGAATACGAGTAGAAAATCAAGCAGCTAAAAATTGTATATGGAATAATTAAGATCATGTAAGAGTCGCATGAGATACCTCTGGTGGCACATCAAGGAATAAAACAAGATCTGGGGCTATCAAGCCCACCTCTGGAGCCTGCAAGAGATATTTGCTGGTTTTTCACAACAACATAGATAAAACCCAATAAACATGTCCAAGGTAGAATGGAATACCTTGCACCACTCAAAGTCAAGTCCTTTAGCAGATGAGAAAGCCACTCCAGAATAAGAATAACGGTCAACAACAAGTGAAGTTCCAGTCTTTAGTTTGCTTTCCATCTGAACTCTGTAAATAAGGTAAGATATAAAGTTAGTTTTGCTTTCTGTAAGTTTCTGTAGTGAATTGGATTTGATGATTATGGAACACATAAACATGTTTTGCAATCTGCTGATAAACAAATTCAACAGTATATACGGAGCTTCATCTTTATCACTTGCAATATCAACCGGGAATGAACAAAGAACTGAACAGGGAGAGAACCAAACCCAACCAAAAGTAGAAGGTACAGAATAAAAGAAGGCTGTGACATTCCTATGAAAGAGGATAATACTAAACCATAGGAACCCACATAGACATAAAAGACAAATAAACAACCAGTTCTTAAACCAAAGTCTGCTTCCTAAACCCAATAATAGCCTGTCTCAGGCCAAATGATGGACATTGATTAGAAACCCACATAAAGATCGGTTAACATGATACCACCAGAAATAAGCATGATACAAAGTCAGCAACACAAACCTGTCATCAACCAGACACAAGTTTCTAAGGGGTGCTTCACACAGTGACCTCAAATTCAGATGATTGATGCATATACAAAACGACCAATATTTCAACCTTGTATTAAATGTAATTGCCTATTGAGAATTTTCATAAAAATGTAATATGTGTGTTTGTGAGTGCACGCATGCGTGTGTGTGTGTGTGTGTGTGTGTGTGTGTGTGTGTGTGTGTGAGAGAGAGAGAGAGAGAGAGAGAGAGAGAGAGAGAGTTATAGAAAACAAAGGATTCACCAAAATGTTGCACACAGTTAGAAAACATTAGATTGCGATAAAGGAGAGAGATTTCACTTTTAAAATTATAGTGGCAAATGAATCCTAATGTATGTTGTTGTTAATTCAACAAATGATATGAAGAGTTGTGGAAAACAAAGGATTCAGCAAAATGTTGCACACAGTTAAAACACTTTAGATTGCAATAAAGGAGAGATGATGTGAAACGGGGCGTGCGTGTCGTGTAGGGAATCAGTGATATACTCAAACTCGCAACGTTTCACCAAATAAAATGATCTTCGGCAGGAAAGTAACTCAAAATAAACAATGTCAACAGATAAATTTTACGAAGTATTGCATGCTAGTTTTGAACATTTATAATCTCAGTAAGATCTAATTACAATAGTTATATCATTCATGACAAGTTCTATTATCAATATCAATGATAGGCGATCAAAGGAATTGCATAATCACACATCTCACTACATAGTGGACAACATGAGATAGAGATAATATCTTAGAGATGAATTCACTGATGTGTAGTTCAACTAATTATTAGATTGCGTTGAAATAAACTCACAGACAAGAACTCGTTATCGTACTCCAATAAGGGCGTAGATAACTCAACGGTGGACCTGAAAGGTCGTTTGGTGCCGTGGGTGGTGGTCGATGGACTTGTGGTTGAAAGATAAGGGACTGTAGTTGTTGCGACTGGATTCTGCTGCTGTAGCCGTTGCTGCTGTTGGATTTTGCTACTGCTGCTAATTCTGTTGCTGCTCTGCTGCTGAAGCTGCTGTTTTTGCTGCTGAAACTGTTGTTGCTTGCTGCTGTCGTTGCAGGCTGCTGTTGCTGCACCGCTGCTGCTGCTGTGCTGCAACTGCTGCTGCTGCTGGCGCTGCTGCTGCTGCTGCTGCTGCTGGCGCTGCTGCTGCTGCTGCTGTTGCAGGCTGCTGCTGCTGCTGTTGCAGTTGTTGTTGCTGCTGCTGCTGTAGTTGCTGATGCTGCTGTAGTTGCTGTTGCTGCTTGCTGTTGGAAGAAGAGAGGGAAACCAGAACTAGAAAAGAACCAGAGCATAGGAGAGAAGAAGAGGGAAGACAAGGGAGGGACATAGGCATAGGAAGAGAGCCAAAATTCAATTTCATTCATCCATTATTTTCAAAACAAGTACACAACCATGCCTCATATAGGCTATAAGTTACAACTACCACACAACTACCCATGACTTCCCACTACATTACACTCTCATAACTACCACCACTACTTAGTACATGGACACAAATACTTACTTAAATACAAACACAAATACCATGAAAATAAAGCTGTAAATATAATAGAATTTAGAGCTAAGATGTCCCCATCAAGAGAGATTTCACTTTTAAAATTATAATGGCAAATGAATCATAAAGTATGTTGTTGTTAATTCAACAAAAGATATGGTGCTTAATAGAGCTTAACGAGGAAAAGAATTCATATACCCGACCCTGATGATTTAAAACAAAAGCTTCATTGATGTTGTTTGTTGTAGCAAAGTCCAACAAAGTTGGAAGCTCCTCATTGTTGCATGTGATATACTCAATAAGACCAATATACATATATGTTGCATACATATATGTTGCATAAGATATGCAGTATGACAAACAAAAGCTAGGGTATGAGACGATTTGAGATACACTGGCGCAAATTGATGACATTGATGATGCCATGATGGTAAGGGCTTTTGCAACAAAGATTCAAACTTCAAAGAACCCAAAGTAAGAGTACAAATCAAATTTGTGCACACGGGTAAAAATTGAAGGGAACAAGGATAAACTAAATGGAATTTGTCACAAACGATTTCTAGAATGGAGGAAATAACCTTGGGTAATACCAATGCATTTAGTTGATTTCACCAAATGGTTTATAAAGTACTTGTAACTTATTCAGTGACTATCTTCACATATTTAATGCTTGATTCAGCGACCATCCAACTGAAAAAGGAACAACGATTACAAAGAGACACATAAATGGGAAGGGTATAGGAGGTGGTGATGGGAGGAGACTAAGTAGAGAAAAGTATCATAACCAAATTGGACATGTGTCTCAATCGAACTAAAAACAAAAGTAATTGTTGACCACCGTGAAAGGAAGTATTAAGATTAAGAAGGACAGTCCAAGGGCATGATTCATGAATAAAAAGGTTTGGGGAATAATTTTCATAAAAAAATAAAATAAAATGGTGGTTCTCACACCCCAATCACTTATGCTCAAAGTGTGGGGTGGGCGAGTTCAGTTCGAGTCCTTAGCAGCTTCACTCTGAAAAAGGAAAAAGGAACTCTTCCTTGTGCCAGAAGTACTAAAGCCCAACTTCCTCCAATAGTTGGACCTTGAAATTAATCAAGTGTTAACTAACCTACATGGAAAGGATAACTTTTAACCCAACTTCATCCACCTATTATCACTAGATCAGAAAAATATGACTCTGCAGCACAAGATAAACCGAAACCTTGCACTAAACGAGATAATGTACCTAAATCATTACTTCTACAATATACAATCATGTTAAAACATGACACATATTACATTCAATAATAACATTATGAACCTACATTATTTCATTTAATTCCAAGGATCAAATCTATGTATTATAAAAAAAAAAAAAATATCTCTGGAAAAAAATCAAACCTTTTCTCCCATCGATTGGCGCTGAAGAGCAAATGGATGGCCCTATCGTCCAGCTGCGACTCGTTGGCGAGATACGCTGATATCATTTGGCCAACGCCCGTGCTTCTATCAGGAAATCGCCACGCTTCGACCGACAACCCTTTGTCCTTCAAGTAGGAGACCAGCCTCGCAGACTGCGAGGTCTTCCCGCTGCGATCGAGTCCTTCTAAGACGATGAGAGAACCTCGAGACGACGATGAACTGCAACTGCGGTCGCCATTTTCCATCTGCAGACGCCCTGTCGACGACGAGAGGCTGTTCTTGATAGGGAAGAAGGGAGACGAGAACTTCAAGCAATTTGAAGTCCCTATCGCTCTCGAATTTCGACAGGTTGAAGCAAATATTGTGTGAAAAAAGAAAGCCCAAAACCCTGAATAAACACGAGAAAAGTGAAGTTCTTTTTCTTTACCGGAGAGACGCCGTAGCCGCCGCCTTCGCGGTCGCAGAAGGGATTTGGGGAGAGGAGAGAGGCGACGGCCTAATGAAAAGAACCCCAATATTGACGCCAGCAAACTGATCAATACACCCACCGGGTCAAGGGAAACGGATATTTCCCCCAGAAAAAATTATGAGAGCATTGCACTTGAAGCCCTATCCCATTTAAAGTGTTATTATTTTTTTTTATAATTTATCTATAGTGAAATGTTTAAAAAGTCATTTTTGTTCCTCCTTCCTCCCTCACTCCTCTTTCTCCCTCACCTCACCCAACACTCGCCATCACTTCTGCCCTCGCTTCCGCCCTCCCACTCCCCCACCCCTCCCCTCCACCTATCTCCCACCCCCCACCGATCTCTGGAGAGAAGCAACCACAGGGAACCCACCCTCCCCCTTCGGCCCCCCTCCCGGCCTTCCCCACCCCTCCCCCTCCCCCTCCCCCTCCCCCTCCCTGCCCTCCTCCCCCAACCTCCCCCCTATGTTCGGTCAGTTCGGCCGAACAGAAATAATCGAACAGAGGTAGGCCAGAGTTTTGTTCGGCCAGACTGGCCGAATAGAGGTAGCTCTGTTCGGGGACTGGCCGAACAGAAGGAGCGGTATGGGGGAGGAGGGCTGGGGGGGAACGGGAGGGGTGGAAGGAAGAGGGGCGTGGGGAAGTGGGGAGGTCAGGGGGGAAGAGGAGAGGGAGGCCGGTGGTGGGAGGGGTTGTGGGGAGGGCCAGTGGAGGGGAGCAGGAGTAGTTGAGGTCGAGGAGGGGAGGGGAGGAGGAGGAGAAAGGAGGGAGGGGGAGGTGGTCATCGGCGATGGGGGAGGCTAGGGGTCGCCAGTGAAGGTGGGAGAGGAGGAGGAGAAGAAGAAAATGGCATTTTTTTTTTAATTTCCTTGGGTACCTTTTATTACATTTGTGGGTGCCTTAATCACTGGGGTGCCATCATCACTTTTTGGAGTGGAAATATTCGCTCTCGTTCAAGGGGTACATATATTGCCACAAATCTAAATGATAAAGGCTGATTAAGTTCTTACCTGAACACAAAATACAGAATTTCAGAACTAAAAATAAAAAGTGCAAGTTACTCAATTCTACCGCAATAGCAAGTGGCTATGCAGGTTGTGATCCACAAGAAGGGACTAGCGATGGAAGTTTTTTAGTAAGTTTTCTTTTAGGCTACAAAGTATGGTTAAAGTTCTTCTTAGTTCTTAAAAAGAAAATGAAAAAGAGTTAAAGTCAAATTAGGAAGAAGATGGTAGATTAAGAAGGTGGAGAAAAAACAAAAAATAGACATACACGAAGAAATCGAAATGAGTGATGAAAGAGTTGGGTGTTGTTGGTGTTGGTCATCTAAACTAAAGAAATAACAGAAAAGAAAGAAAAGATTAAAGAAATACTTACCTCCTCTGGTTGATGACTTACCTGGAACCCTTGCATGTTCTACCTTGCTTCAGAGGCGTTCAACGCATAAAACATAAGATTGAGCTCAGTCCCCATTTGCATACATCATCAAGACAAACAAGAATGAAATGATATAGAATCTTGAGTAGGAGAATATCATCATGTAATATCGTTGGCACTCACATAAACATGGCTATACTGATGCTTCTAGATTCGCTTGAATGCTAATCATAACCAAAAAGAGGAAAAGTAAAAAGAAGAAGAAGAAAACAAAAGTAAAGACAAACATAAAAAAAAAAATTACCTTTTATTGCTTGCAGAAATGATGGAAGAAAGGAGGAGGTACATCGGTGTCACTCTCAACATAAGCCTCTCTCTTACTTATATGAATCTCCGTCTAAACTATACTTACAAAGAAATAAAAATTACATGAAAAAGAAAAACAAAACCTACACTACAAAGAATGGAAAAGTGGACTAAATTCTATCTCTGCATCGTCGTCCTCCGTACGCTCTGAAAATCCCAGTATTTATAGGCAAAACCCAACCTATGAGAGCGTATGAAGATAGGGGGAGCAAACACTCCCCCTAACTCTTTTAACAAAGCCGCGAAAACGCGGCTTTGGCCGCGTTTCCGCGGCCAGGGTGTGGCCAGGTGGCCGACCCTGTTGGTGGAACTCCTCGGCTTTGCGATTGATGTTTATCTTCAGCTGGATTTGCAGTTTAAGTCTGGGATTTTGAACAAATGGCCTTTGATCCTTGGCTTCAACCGATTGATTGTAGGGATTTGTTCTAACTGGTTTTCAACCGATCTGAACCAACCTGATCTGCCCTGATTTACTGAGTTCGAATTAATTCTGATTTAATTCAGAATTTGATGTGCTTTTGGGCTCATTTCTCTTCACTCTCCTTTAGGATAGGCCTGCAAATAAATAAATAATAATTAGAAAAAAAACAGAGTTTATTTTATAATAAGTATGAAAATATGATAAGGAATGTGCAATATTAGCAACCGATCACACTCCCATACCTATCTTTTGCTCATCCTCGAGTAAGACAACTAAACAAAAAATTATTAGACCACTTTCACAGGTCACGCGATTGCACTTAGCATGTGCAACAAGCTATTAAACCTCTAGGTTTCCGTAGAGGACGAGTTTTGTCAGTGGATTACACCCACAAAATCCGTAAAGAAAAGAAAAAAATGTTAGTATTTTGAAAACACATTTTGAAAGAAAAATATTTGAAATATCATTGTAAGTTTTAAGTAATCTATAAGTTATAAGAAAACTGAATTTTTCATTCCTAAACTTAGTCTCTATAAAAAACTTGTTATCGATCAAAGTAAGGAGTCAAATTGTACTTCTCATCTAGTCTATTACTTTACCCTAAGTCATATGCACCTTGTGACCGTGAAAATTTTGACTAAGGGTTCATTAACTCTAACTCTTATGCCTTATTTATTTATATATATTTTGATGGTATTATTCCTTAGTTCTATTAGGCTTTCTAATCTACCCATGTAACGAGCTTTTAATCGAGGACTCCCAAACAAACGGTCTTAGGGCACCGGGTGAGAAAACACCCCAAGGACTTAAGGACTCTAGCAAACAAGGCCACAAAACTAAGGATTTTATTATATGAACCACTTTTAGGCATGAATACTGTTGGCCCAATGGCCTTCTACTCTAGTTTTGATGATGATCAACACTCATGTAGTTATGTTTACTAATATTCTTGTGTTTCTAAGTTTCAGATCATTAACAGGATATTAGTTGGTGATTAGCTTCAACAAGATGATTAGAAGCTATTCATGATGATTCCGGTGCCAAAGCTTAAAGATCATACCTTTGCACTTGGAGAATCACGGAGTTTGGACCGAGTCTACTTGAAGATGGAAGATCGACAAGAAGACTTAGGTATCTAGTTTAGAGTTTGTGTTTTAGATCCATTTGTAAAGCTTAGTTTAGTTGATATGCTCAAGTGCACAAATCACACACGTTTTATGATTGAGTTTTGGTTTTCATGAATAGTTTATCAAAACAAGTTTACATATGGTATATGTATAGTAGATGTTTTCTATTTATACATACATGCTTTAACTTGGTAAACAAACTTATTTTGATATCCCTATTCATGTTTTGGAAAAATCAAGTTTGACAAAATACAAGTTTTGTCTTTGATAAAATTTGCAAGACACAAAATAAATTGATATGTTGATGTATTGTCTTGAAATTTTTATCACAGGTGTATGTTTTAATATAAAATGATAAAACAAATTTTGTGAATTTTTTAGAAGTGTTAAAAGATTTTTAGAAAATATTTTACACTGTTTTTCTGACCCTGTACTGTGCCTGCCAGGCCAGTTCGGTCGACCGGACCGGTCGACCGCACCAAGTGGCCGGTCGACCGGGTCGGTCGACCGATGTGCACAATCGTGCACGCTGGCGACACATGTAGTCGGTCGACCGGACCGGTCGACCGAGTTGAGAGCTCTGCTCTCGGGAATTTTCGGTCGACCGGACCGGTCGACCGCTGCTGCCCAACGGTCACATTTTTGACCGTTGGCGGTCGACCGGGCCGGTCGACCGGCAGTTGGTCAGACTGCCACATCAGCCTAACGGCTAGTTTTTCCTAGGGGCTATATAAACCCCATCTCTTTGGGGATTTTGGCCAAGTTTTTCAAGAAGAAAAATACCAGTTTTCTGAAGTGTTTTAAAGAGTTTTTAAAAGAGTTTTAAGTGCTAACAAGATTTATTCTTTGTGTTTTTGGGTTTGGAAAAATCAAAGAAATTGGAATTTGGGATTTTTGTATTGGCTTTCATTCTTTATCTTTTACAAGAAATTTCCCAAGTGTTTTTCTTTGAGTTCTTGTTTTCCAAAAAACACATAGTTTCCACACTTGAGCCATATCTTCTATCCTAAACTATTAGGATCATTGTTTTGTGAAAAAAGAAAGAAAGAGAAGTGTTTGAGGTTGTTGTTGTAAACCTCTTGTGTTGTAACCCTCCTTTTATTTGTGAATCCCTCTTCGGTAGAGGTGATCGGAGTGGTATTGGTTTGGATCCCTCAAGTGTGAGGTGATTGGGATTGTGTTTGTAAGCCTCTTAGGTAGAGGTGTGGTTGTTGGTTGACACCTCTAGTGTGAGGTGTTGTGGTTTGTATTGAGAGAGGAGTTCGGTACTCCTTGGGTTGTAAGAAATCCTCTTCGGTAGAGGTTCCCTCGGTGGGAATTGAGATAGTGGAAATCCTACACGGTGGTGTAGGGGGGGATGTAGAGCAAGGTGCTCGAACCTCGAAACAAATCTTTGTGTTAGCGTTTGATCCATTGTCTCTCTAACCCTTACTCTCTTTACTTTGTGCAAGCATCATTTCATACAAGCATCATACTTTCATAGCATTCATATTATATACATTGCTTGTGTTGCCTTGCATCTTTCATATTATAATTTATCCTTGATTGCTTGGCTTGATTGTGTGTGCCTAACTTATACTCATCCAACAAGAGCTTCACATAGCACCTCAACCCATTTCAAGGGGAATCAAGGGGAGTTAGTCCAGAGCCTCGCAAGGGGAATTCGGCTACACTTGTTGTATTGTATTAGTTTGTGCATAATTTGCATTAGCTTCCGCATTTAGCGCACTTAGTTTGCATTTAGTTTTTAGATTAGCACTTACACCTATTCACCCCCCCTCTAGGTGTTTTTCAATTGGTATCAGAGCTAGTGCTCCTGATACTTAGGCTTAACATCCTAGGAGTGATCCATTTGCTTGCTAATCTCATTTGCATTTGTTTGTTTGCACATTCATATATAGTTTACCATGGACTTCATGACCCCTCCTAGCTTTGACCCTTCCAACATTGATGTTTGGAAGTATAGGATGTCCATGTACCTAAAGACCCTAGGTTTACATGTTTTCCTTGCGGCCACCAAGAGATGTTATCTTGGTGATTGCAATCATATAGGGGCCAATGCACAAGCCCTAGAGGCTATTAGAAGCACATTACCTAAAGATTATCTTATGTGTGTTTCTAATCTTGATTCCGCTTTTGCAGTGTGGAACAAGTTGACAACAACCACCACCTCCAAGCTTCAATTGCCAATCCAAGAAGAGGAATCTAGTGGAGAATCCGATCCACAATGCTTCATGGTCCAAGGGAATGACTCCCTTGAGGTACATTCGGAATCCCACCTAGATAGTAATGATTGTGCTAGTTCTTCAAATGATTATGTTGATCCCCATGCCTTAAATGAAGAACTATCTATTGTGTGTGAAAAGTTAATAGAAAAGTATAAAGTTTTGAAAAAGAAAAGTCTAGAAATTGAAAAGAAAATAAATGTTTGCATTCTAGACTTGACAATGTTTTGCAAGAGAAGGATGAGATTGCTAATGAAAAGGACTCATTAAAATCTCAACTTAATCTTGCTTTAAATGAAAATAAAATTTTGAAAAATAAAAATGATTGTGAAGATGTTTTGAAGAAAAATGATTCTTTAACTTCAAAACTTGATTTTGTTTTAAAAAGTAACCATTCTTTGAAAAATGAAATTGAATTTATTTCAAAAGAATTAGAAATTTGTTTAAAGAAAAATATTGTTTTGAAAAAATAATATAGATGCACATGTTTTGCCATGCTAGGGTAGTTTCACCTAGAACACCTATTGCATGCCACACTTCTTCTTTGATTAACAATGATATATCCATGCTTAAGAAGAGTGTTGATTGTTTGGGCTCCACTTTGAGCCAATGTGTAGTGGGCCATACACGCTTGGAATTTTTGTTTCGAAAGAAACAAGTTCCTTCTATTCATGCACACCCTACACGGCATACACATGCTCCTCACGGACACACTTCTCACATGTATGCTCATGTGTACACTTGTACACATTGTGGACGTAAGGGCCACCTTGCTAAATTTTGCTATGATAGATTACATACTCCTAATTTAGCAAAGAATTTTGTTTGGGTTAGAGAAGGTACTAACCCCCATGGACCCAAGAAGATATGGGTACCAAAGACCACCCCTCCTATTGTTTTTGATGTAGGTGTGGGCTCTCACATGACGTGAGAGTGATGACACCTTGGAGTGGATGCGTTCCGGACTTCATGGAAATCAAATTGGATGCATCACTTTCAAGGGAAGATTTGGTGGAGATGACCACCATGTTTGGAGACAAGGAAAGTTGCTTCTTCGGTTTTGGTAACAATCCTTTACTCCCATTTATTGTTTACATGCTTTCCATGTTTTAATGTTTATAGCATGTTTTTGATGTCTATGGATTAGTATGTTCATTCCATGTTTATTAGATCCTTGACATACATGTATAGTATTTGAGACACACATGCTTATATGAACCCATAATTAGTGTTCTCACTTTTGTTTAAGCTATAATGTACATCATGAATCTAATACATGTGAATTTACATAATAATCATGTTTTAGTTTTATCATGATGATTTTTATATTATGTTTTAAAGCTTCATGTTTTGAATATATGTTTAGATGTTAGTTTTCATTAAGACTAGTTATATATTTG
This sequence comes from Agave tequilana, assembly GCA_038442645.1. Taxonomy (NCBI): domain Eukaryota; kingdom Viridiplantae; phylum Streptophyta; class Magnoliopsida; order Asparagales; family Asparagaceae; genus Agave; species Agave tequilana. Next base: position 62,603 of record JAVJIF010012608.1, on the reverse strand, counting down.
TACATATGATGGGCTACAAATAAATCTATATATGTTGGGATTGAATGCTTGTTTGTTCCCATTAGATGTGCTAGTATAGTCTAGTTTTGATGATTCATACATTTCAAACTTGTATTCCATTTTTGAATTAGTTTTATGATTGTGTATTTCACTTCATGTATATGTTTGTATTGCCAAACTTTAAGATATACATGTATACCCCTTGAGTCATTTGCCCTTCATGCAAATCTATATTATGGACTCAAAGTGTGTTTAAGGGATATGTATGTATACTTCTTGTGTTGACAAATCATACATATACCTCGAAATGAAAATTGCTTTGATGAAAATTTAGCCTTACATGTTTTCATGTTTATGTGTCAATATTTAACTTCATGTATATGTCCATCTTATCCAAACTATTGACTATACATGAGTATCCTTTTTTGAGCCACGTGCCTTAATGCATATATCTTGTGGACTCTTTATGTTTTGGATATGTATGTATACATTAGTTTGTATTAGACATACATATGCCTTGAAGATTAGATAGTTTTGATGATTTCGTGTTTTAAGGATTAATTGAGCTTAATGAAATATTTTTCATGATTATGATCTTCACATATTATTTGTACACTCATATCTATTGCTCATGTTTTGTTTCTCATGAGTTATGCTTTATTGGTTAGAGTGATGATTATCATGTGAATTTCAATTTTGTTTTATTCCTTACTTGAAGGATTTCGTGCTAGTTAACAAGTTTTCCATTTAACTAGTTGCGGTGTTCTTCATTTTGGTAGTGATTTTCAAACAAAACTACATTTTCAAATCTATCTTTGAAAACCCCTACCTTTCTAAGGGCGGTAGGATGGGAGATCATGTTCATGTATGCCCTAAATTGAAAATCTTTAAAACTTGAATTATGATTGGGTGGTAGATAATATGATGTATACACTTGAACTTATTGTTATGTCAATTGGTATCATTGAACTCTTTCAATTGGTATCATTGAACCTTTTGTATACTCATATGTTTATTATGTATGTATGTATGCTTTAATTCCAAGTATATCAATTTCTATTGGTATCTATCTTTCATACATATATATGTTTGTGTTTATGCTAGTGCTTGAGTTTCAATTTTGTTTAAATTGATTACTTTTAAATTGTTATCAAGACTATGCATGTCTTTAGTTTGTTTTTTCATAAAGGGGGAGAAAATTTGATTTTGTATTTCAATTGATATTTGTACTCCCACTCTTTATGATTAAAAGTTGTTATTTTGAACATATGATATCAACATCAAATTTGTTTATATATTTTCAAAATGAAATATTCTTACAATTGGTATCAAAATTTGTGCTTAGACATTCAAAATTTGTTATGTTGTTTTACAATTGGTAATTTGTTATGTTTAATTACAATTGGTATTTCAAAATTTTGTTTAAAGAAAATATTCAAAGTTTTGATTTGTATTTCCTATATGCAAGGAGAGCTTAACATCTCTCTTACATATAGATTCATGTTGAGTATATTATAAATTGAGGAGCTTGACAACTCTTCTTTATATGATATACGTGTGTAGGGGGAGCTTCACATCTCCTCTTATGCATTACATAATATGTGTTATGTGAATTGGGGCTTGTCATCCCTTCTTCATGTAATGCATATGTGTAGGGAAGCTAACTTAGCGTCTTCCTCTTCATGAATGTATATAGCATATAACATATATTGATTCTTGTTTATTGGTATCAAGATGCTTCATTGACATATTTTTAATTGATATCATGTTTGTAGTCACCCCTTATTGATTTTGTTTTTTGTTTTAGACAAAAAGGGGGAGAACATTGTCTTTTATTGTTTTGTTTGACATAAAGGGGAAGAAAGATTTTTACCCCTCGTTTTATTTATGGTTTTGATTACCCCTTTGTTGATGATTGACAAAAAGGGGGAGAAGTATTTGAGTTTTATATGCAAGTATTTGAGTTTTATATGCATGCTTATGTTTATGCATATATTATGTTTTAATCTCAAGAATATTAAGTTTAATTGATTTATAGAGTTTGCTTTGTAATTGGTATCTAGAGCTTATTTTGTGCATATATTATGTTTTAATCTCAAGAATATTAAGTTTAATTGATTTATAGAGTTTGCTTTGTAATTGGTATCTAGAGCTTATTTTGTTTTGAATATTCCATTTGATATCTAGAACCATTTATTGTATGCATGTTTCATGTTTAATATTCATTGCATATATTTATTGTTTATCCCTATGCATGAGTTAAGGGGGAGCTTCCTTGAAGCTTATCTTTAATCCATGCATATATAACTCCATGAGTTTTGTCATCATCAAAAAGGGGGAGATTGTTGGCCCAATGGCCTTCTACTCTAGTTTTGATGATGATCAACACTCATGTAGTTATGTTTACTAATATTCTTGTGTTTCTAAGTTTCAGATCATTAACAGGATATTAGTTGGTGATTAGCTTCAACAAGATGATTAGAAGCTATTCATGATGATTCCGGTGCCAAAGCTTAAAGATCATACCTTTGCACTTGGAGAATCACGGAGTTTGGACCGAGTCTACTTGAAGATGGAAGATCGACAAGAAGACTTAGGTATCTAGTTTAGAGTTTGTGTTTTAGATCCATTTGTAAAGCTTAGTTTAGTTGATATGCTCAAGTGCACAAATCACACACGTTTTATGATTGAGTTTTGGTTTTCATGAATAGTTTATCAAAACAAGTTTACATATGGTATATGTATAGTAGATGTTTTCTATTTATACATACATGCTTTAACTTGGTAAACAAACTTATTTTGATATCCCTATTCATGTTTTGGAAAAATCAAGTTTGACAAAATACAAGTTTTGTCTTTGATAAAATTTGCAAGACACAAAAATAAATTGATATGTTGATGTATTGTCTTGAAATTTTTATCACAGGTGTATGTTTTAATATAAAATGATAAAACAAATTTTGTGAATTTTTTAGAAGTGTTAAAAGATTTTTAGAAAATATTTTACACTGTTTTTCTGACCCTGTACTGTGCCTGCCAGGCCAGTTCGGTCGACCGGACCGGTCGACCGCACCAAGTGGCGGTCGACCGGGTCGGTCGACCGATATGCACAATCGTGCACGCTGGCGACACATGTAGTCGGTCGACCGGACCGGTCGACCGAGTTGAGAGCTCTGCTCTCGGGAATTTTCGGTCGACCGGACCGGTCGACCGCTGCTGCCCAACGGTCACATTTTTGACCGTTGGCGGTCGACCGGGCCGGTCGACCGGCAGTTGGTCAGACTGCCACATCAGCCTAACGGCTAGTTTTTCCTAGGGGCTATATAAACCCCATCTCTTTGGGGATTTTGGCCAAGTTTTTCAAGAAGAAAAATACCAGTTTTCTGAAGTGTTTTAAAGAGTTTTTAAAAGAGTTTTAAGTGCTAACAAGATTTATTCTTTGTGTTTTTGGGTTTTGAAAAAATCAAAGAAATTGGAATTTGGGATTTTTGTATTGGCTTTCATTCTTTATCTTTTACAAGAAATTTCCCAAGTGTTTTTTCTTTGAGTTCTTGTTTTCCAAAACACATAGTTTCCACACTTGAGCCATATCTTCTATCCTAAACTATTAGGATCATTGTTTTGTGGAAAAAGAAAGAAAGAGAAGTGTTTGAGGTTGTTGTTGTAAACCTCTTGTGTTGTAACCCTCCTTTTATTTGTGAATCCCTCTTCGGTAGAGGTGATCGGAGTGGTATTGGTTTGGATCCCTCAAGTGTGAGGTGATTGGGATTGTGTTTGTAAGCCTCTTAGGTAGAGGGTGTGTTGTTGGTTGACACCTCTAGTGTGAGGTGTTGTGGTTTGTATTGAGAGAGGAGTTCGGTACTCCTTGGGTTGTAAGAAATCCTCTTCGGTAGAGGTTCCCTCGGTGGGAATGAGATAGTGGAAATCCTACACGGTGGTGTAGGCGGGGATGTAGAGTAAGGTGCTCGAACCTCGAAACAAATCTTTGTGTTAGCGTTTGATCCATTGTCTCTCTAACCCTTACTCTCTTTACTTTGTGCAAGCATCATTTCATACAAGCATCATACTTTCATAGCATTCATATTATATACATTGCTTGTGTTGCCTTGCATCTTTCATATTATAATTTATCCTTGATTGCTTGGCTTGATTGTGTGTGCCTAACTTATACTCATCCAACAAGAGTTTCACATAGCACCTCAACCCATTTCAAGGGGAATCAAGGGGAGTTAGTCCAGAGCCTCGCAAGGGGAATTCGGCTACACTTGTTGTATTGTATTAGTTTGTGCATAATTTGCATTAGCTTCCGCATTTAGCGCACTTAGTTTGCATTTAGTTTCTTAGATTAGCACTTACACCTATTCACCCCCCTCTAGGTGTTTTTCAAATACTTATGCTTTATTAGGCACAAATACCCAGCTTAATCAGAGGATATATATATATATATATATATATATATATATATATATATATATATATATATATATATATATATTAAACTTATCTAATCATCTTTCGTATAAATACTAAGGCTTGCTTAGGCCAAAGCACCTAACTAATCAATAATTAGATTTGTTTATCTTTTATATATTTTTCTTTTTTTCTTTTTTTTATAAGGCATAAGAATCTTTATTTTTGAACCCTAAGTGTGTAAGTGTATGAAGTGTGCATATTTCATTAAGGTAAAGATCAAGACTAAATTACTTTGACAAATTATCTTCCTAACCCTAAAAATCAAACAAATAATCTTATTTTGATCAAGTTTAAGAAATCCTAATTTTGATTTTCCTATTCCTTAAAATTGACTTAATTTCTTACAAAAATATATCAAAATATTGTTCTTACCTTTCAAAAAGTTTTTTTTTTTAGTTTTTTTAGTTATATTAGTTATGTTAGAACCCTCCCCCACACTTATCTCATGCATTATCCCCAATGTATGAAAAAAATGTATAGATGCATGAAATAAATGGAAAAGAGGAAAGTTACCGATACAGTGGGTCAAAAAGACCCATAGCCGGTTCATTTACCGACACCGATTCCAAGAAAGGTTTAAGACATTGACCATTTACCTTAAAGTCATTTCCATTATTGGGGTCACTGATCTCTACTACACCTTGTGGAAACACGATTTTTACAACGAATGGCCCAGTCCATCTTGATTTTAATTTTTCTAGAAAAAGATGAAGCCTAGAATTATAGAATAATACTTTTTGTCCAGGGACAAGGCTTTTCTTATGATGTGTTTATCATGAAAAATCTTAACTCTATCTTTAGTGATCCTAGCATTTTCATAGACCTCATTTCTTAACTCCTCTAATTCGGAAATTTGTAATTTTTGAAGGTCACGGCCTTAGTCAAGTTGAAATTCAACTGCTTGATTGCCCATAAGGGCCGGTGCTCTAACTCAACGGGTAAGTGACAAGCTTTACCATAGACAAACCTATAAGGAGACATCCCTAGAATCGTCTTGAAAGCGGTCCTGTAGGCCCATAGGGCATCTACAAGTTTGACGGACCAATCTTTCCGGTTTTGGTTCACAGTTTTCTCTAAGATAAGCTTGACTTGTCTATTGGAAACCTCAACCTGCCCACTGGTTTGAGGATGATAAGGTGTGGAAACTTGTGAGTTATGGCATCGCATAAGAGCTTCAAAGGATCTATTGCAAAAGTGAGTGCCATTATCACTAATGATAGCACAGGAGTTCCGAAGCGTGAAAAAATGTTCTCTTTCAAAAACTTTATGACAACTTTATTATCATTAGTTTTACTAGGAATGGCTTCTACCCACTTGGACACATAATCCATAGCAACTAATATGTATTGGTTTCCAAATGAATTAGGAAATGGACCCATAAAGTCGATGCCCCAAACATCAATGAGTTCTATTTCTAGAATGGGGTTGAGGGGCATCATATTTCATTTTGAGATCCTTCCTACCATTTGGCATCTAGGGCACGTCTTGCAAAATTCATACGCATCTTGGAACAAAGTGGTCCAATAGAGCCCACTTTGTAGTACTTTTTCAGCAGTCTTGCGGGGACCAAAGTGTCCACCGCATGCAAGTTCGTGACAAAAGGATAGAACACTCTTAACCTCCTCATCGGGAATGCATCTCCTAATAATTTGGTCAGAACAGTACTTAAAAAGATACGGTTCGTCCCAAAAGAAATACCGGACTTGGGATAAGAACCGGTATATATCGTTTTTAGACCAGTGAGACGGAGTTTGGTTTATGACTAAGTAATTCACTATATCTAAGAGATTTTCATCAGGAAAATCCTCATTTATGGGTAATTCATTGCATGAAGAATTAGGGATTCGTGAGAGATGGACAGCAACGACATTTTCTACGCCTTTCTTGTCTCGAATCTCAAGATCGAATTCTTAAAGAAGGAGGATCCAACGAATGAGTCGGGCCTTGGCATCCTTCTTCATCATGAGGTACCTAAGCGCAGAATGATCGGTGAAAATGGTGGTTTTGGACCCTAGTAGGTAGGGGCGAAATTTCTCTAAGGCACACACTACTGCCAAGAATTCCTTCTCAGTCGTAGTGTAGTTCAATTGAGCATCATTGAGAGTCCTACTAGAGTAGTAAATTACGTGCTGCTTGTTATCAATGCGTTGTCTTAGGACAGCGCCTATGGCAAAATCGGAGGCATCGCACATTATTTCGAACGGCTTAGACCAATCCAGTGCAGATATGATTGGTGCAAAAATAAGCTCTCTCTTAAGCTTCTCCCAAGAATTCATACATTCAACATCGAAAGTGAAGGACACGTCCTTAGCTAACAGATTAGTCTAGGGCCTAGCAATCTTGCTAAAATCCTTGATAAATCTTCGTTAAAAACCGGCGTGTCCTAAGAAAGATCTAATATCCTTCACGCATTTGGGCATGGGAAGCTTTGCAATCACCTCAATTTTGGCTCTATCCACTTCAATTCCTTTCTTGAAGATTTCATGACCCAAGACAATTCCATATTTACCATGAAGTGGCATTTCTCCCAGTTCAGTGTCAGATTTTTCTCAGCACAACGTTGGAGGACAAGTTCTAAATGGTGGAGACATTGAGTAAATGAATCTCCGTAGATGGAGAAATCATCCATGAAGATCTCTAAGAATCGTTCTACCATATCAAAGAAAAGACTCAACATGCAACGTTGAAATGTTGCCCGGGGTATTGCACAAGCCGAAAGGCATTCGACTATAAGCAAATGTCCTAAATGGACATGTGAACGTAGTCTTTTCTTGGTCCTCAGGAGCAATAGGAATCTGATTATACCCGAGTAACCGTCTAAGAAATAGTAATACTCGTGGCCCGTCAATCGTTCAAGCATTTGATCAATGAAGGGAAGTGAAAAATGGTCCTTACGAGTTACAGCATTAAGCTTACTATAGTCAATGCAAACTCGGATCTTTGTGGGAAGTCGAGTTTGGACCAACTCTTCTTTCTCATTTTTCACTACGGTGAAACCAGATTTCTTTGGAACTGCGTGGACAGGACTGACCTATTGGCTATCAGAAATGGGATAAATTATCCCATTGTCTAAAAGTTTTATAATTTCAGCATGAACAGCCTCTTACATTATAGGGTTTAACCTACGCTGCGGGTCTCTTTTAGGTGTGGCATCTTCATTAAGATGAATACGATGTTGAACGATAGTTGGACTTAATCCCTTTATATCAGTCATAGTCCAACCAATAGCTTCCCTATGTTTTCTTAGAATTGCTTTTAGATCTTCTTCTTCCCCGTCATTTAAATGGGAGGCAATGATGACAGAAAAGATCTCTTGTTCGTCTAGATAGACGTACTTGAGATGCGCAGGTAAGGCTTTCAATTCTAAGGAAGAGGAAGGCACTGAAAGGACTAGTCAAATTTGTTGGCTCCATTATCGGTGAAATAGGGTTTGAGGCCCAATTCACATCAGAATCTACAACTTGATCAAGATTAAAGTCGTCAGACTCTAACCCGAAGTCATACTCAGTTTCTAGTTCCAATTCTTCCCTATGTTCACTTGTTAAGTTCTCAATTAGGTTGACTTCAAATGTTTGGTCCTCGACATCGCGGGGTTATTTTCCTAGATTGAAGACATTGACTTCTCTAGTCATGTCCCCAAAGGTTAACCTCATGGACCCATTCCTACAATTGATGATGGCATTGGCAGTAGCAAGGAATGGTCGCCCTAGGATAACAGGAGTTTGAGCCCGATGATTGGAGTTGGACACAGGTTGTGTCTCTAACTATGAAATCGACAGGGTAAATAAACTCCCCGGCCCGGATAAGGACATCATTAATCTCCTCTTTTGGAACTTTTACTAAACGGTCAGCCAGTTGGATGGTGACTCGAGTTGGACTAAGATCGCCCAATCCGAGTTGTTGATAAACTGAGAATGGAAACAAGTTGATACTTGCCCCCAAGTCAAGAAGTGCACGACTAATCTCGGCTTGTCCTATTGTGCAGGCAATGGTGGGACTACCTGGATCCTTGTGCTTAACAGGGATCGGACCCGATAGTAACTCACTAATGTTAGTGGCTAAGAAGACCTTTTTCGGTACATTAGTCTTTCTCTTCTTAGTGCACATGTCGTTAATAAACTTAGCATAGGATGGGACTTGTTGGATGGCATCAAGAAGTGACACATTTATCTTCACTTGATTAAATATATCAATTATCTTGTCCATGTGTGGATTTTGCTTGTTATTTTTAAGCCTATTAGGAAATGGTATTATAGGCTGGTGCACCTGACTGGTTGACTTATCTTTTTCAGATTCATCAGATTTGGAAGGATTTGGATTAGATGAGGTGGATGCTTGATTGTGGTTGTGCTGAATGGGATTGGTTGGTGTTGACACTTGATTATCAACTTTCTTTCCTGACCTCAATGTATGAACAACATTACATTGATTTAACGATTGATCCTCAGCCAAATGAGCTTGTTGAGAATTCCTAGGATTAGTTATTGGCTGGCTAGGCAAGGTACCCTTCTGTCTCTCATTCTGTGGAGTGGTTAGTTGGCTCATTTGAACCTCTAACCTCTGTATAGTTTGCATGAGAGAATCTTAGTTTTTCATATATCTTTCCATGTTTCTCTCAAAGTCAGTGATTCTCCTTTCTAGTTAAGGATTCTGGAAGGAAGATTGTGGAGCTTGGTTGGGAAAGTTTTGTTGATAGTTTGAAAAGTTAGGTGGATGGTTGGGAGAATTATTATGAAAATTGAAAAAGTTGGGTTGATGATTGGAAGAATTATTACCATAATGGTGTGGCTTGCATGATTTGACCGTGAATGGTCATTGTTATTTTGGCTCCATGAGAAATTAGGGTAATTTCTCCAGCCTGGATTGTACGTTGGTGCGTAAGGATTATTATTCGGCCTTGAAAAGGCCGCATTCATCGGTTCATGGTATTGTTGCTGAGCTTGAAACACAGGGCACTCCTCGAACACATGATTCATGGCCTGACAGTAAGTACAGTCCGGAGTTGGAAATTGGTTTAGGCTGACTTGATTGACTAGACTTGGTTCCTTAGTTTCTTAAGCTTCCAATCTTCTTGCTAGGTTCGCTAACTTAGCCTCATTAGTTATGGATGATTCAATAGAATGAAGACCTCCTTTTGAAGAGATGAAGTCTGGATTCTTAGAGGTTTTACTAGTAGGTTCCCATTGGATGGTCTTTTCAGCTAGGTTTTCATATAAATCTCATCCTTCATTTTCATCCTTCTATAAGAATCCCCTTGGCACATACTTTCTAAGAGAGTTTTGGTAGAATAGTCTAAACCGCCATAAAAAATTTGGCATTGTCGCTATTTCTCTATTCCATGATGAGGATATTGAACAAGGAGGTCTTTAAAGCGTTCAAAGTACCTCCAAAACGGTTCACTAGGTTCTTTCTTGAATTGTATGATATTCTTCCTAATGAGAGCGGTCTTATGAATTGGATAGAATTTCTTCAAGAAGACCTTGATAAAATCATCCCAAGATGTGATAGAGCTGGCAGCTAAGCTGTAAAGCCCTTTCTTTGCTAAGTTCTTAAGAGCGAAAGGGACAAATCTCAACCTAATAGCATCATCTACAAGGTGTGGGATTTTCATCATTAGACATACTTCCTCAAATTCTCTTATGAAGACGTAAGTATCTTCGGACTCTAAGCCATGAAACTTGGGGAGTGTGTTGATGAATTAAGACTTGAGCTCAAAATTGTATTCACCAACGATGGAAGTAGAATGCAAGATGGAAGTGAGGTTCTAATGGGATAGAACCTATCCTGCAATGATGTTGGTTGAGCCATAACCAGATCTGATCTTGGTTCAAACTTGGGTGGTGATGTGTTTCTAGTCAACCTAGATGAGTTAGGGTCTCTTGAGCACACTTGCATACACAAACACAATCACAATCACAAACAAGTTTACCAACAGTCAACAAGAGTAATCACCAAAAATTGATTGTAAAATGAAAGAGTAAGGATTTATCGTGTAGCCTTGGGCTAACGGGTTGTGTCCACGAGGAGGAATGCAATAAAAGCTTTTCGGCGGTTTGTTTAGTAACAAAGAATTGTGCTCGTTTTTTTTAGTTGAAAAGAAAATGGAGAGAAGGGAAGTACTTAAAGAAAAACTTAAAATTTAGAGAAGGTTTTGGAAAAGGTGGATTTTGTATAAAGCTTGAAAAGTGATTTGTTATTTTTTTTGATAAAGAAGAAAATCTGGGCTCACTATCTCACTACTCAACGATTTGTTCTTCTATTTCAATCCTTAGTGCCTCAACTGGATCATAGGCAAAACTTAAGATTGACTTTAGAAAGTTTGAAGTAAAGTATATAAGATGGCTGGAAAAGTTAACTCTTTTTTTTAAGAAACCGTCTTGAATCGAATGTTAAATCATCAAGAAGTTCAAGTATGAGATAAAAACAGACTCAAGAGACGTTTTTAAAAGAATTAGGAGTTTAAAAATCCAAACCCATCCTCATGTGCCTTCAAGAACACTTTCAAAGAAGAAAGGCTTTAGTTTAGGCATGTGAATGATTCATTGGGTCTTTTTCATGAAAATAAAAAAGAAGAAGAATTGAAGAAAGATACGATAGTGAGCCCAGCAAACGGAATTAGCTACTCATGAAATACGAAAAACAATTCAAGTAAATGAAGCAGGACATACCGTGAAATGGAGTGGAAGAAGAGAAAGTTTGTTCCTTGTATTGATGTCACTTCAATCTTCAGGTTACAAGCACTCAATTCTTCTCTCTCATAGGTGTTTGATCTGAACTATGAATTACAAAATAAAGTTACAACTTCTATACTATCTAACAAAGAGCCTAAAACCTTAAAGAATAAACAAAAATTCTAATCTTAGTCTTCGCTCCTTTCTTTTCTGTAATGATATTTATAGGGAAAAACCAGAGGGGAGGGGTCGTAGGAAGATTGGGGGCATGGGTTATATTGATTCGGATAAAACCAATCCGGCACACTATGTTGATTAAAGTTATGATATGCCAGGTTGGTAATATCTGAAAAAGAGGTTTGTGTGTAATATGGATTACCATTAAAATTGGAAAAATTATTGTTATAAGCCATATCACACAATAAAACACAAACAAAAAAAAAAACAAACAAATAAGCAAACAAATAAAAAGAAAAAAAATCTAACCCAAGTTAGGGTAAACCTTAGATCTAGTAGACTCCTAACTGGTTAGATTGTCCACTGGGGGTATATTGCTGAATCTGACTATAAGTTAATCGGCCAGGTGGGGCAAGATTGGTGGGAGGTATCCGCGCAGAAGCGACGGGCCTAATTAAGCCAAACCACCAGCCTTCGGGGTTTCGCCCCTCAATCCCCAACCTTAGTCACCGATTTGGCAAGAGTCAGATTCAAATCAACTTCCCCCTTAGGGCAGTCTCCTATTTGAGTCCGAGATGTCCCTAGGGCCAATGTCTACTCAGTTTTAGTTAGGCTTGAGTTAGTGAGTGATGAGATTGTTTGTGGGCTAAGGGAGGGTAATGACTTCCCCACCTTATCTTGTTTATAGGACAAGCCCTTAAATCAATTTAGCGCAGTGTACAAGAAAAGCAACACTTAAACAATGTAAACAATCTAAAAGTGTTCTTATACTAAATGCTATGCACATGTACCTTTGCTCCAGTACTCTTCAACAGTAATGTAAAATGTAAACAAATTAGACACGTGCCTAAATGCAAGTCTAAACCATTTTTAATATTTAACAACATCATTTTACTATTGTGTTAGAAATGTATATAAAGTGAGTCAAAAAAGAAATAAATAGCTACAGATATTAAACTTTGCAATTCAGCTAACCTGCAGAAAATACAGGTTAGTAGTTCACTCAGATTGCCACAGGAATGTAGTAAATCTGAGGGTTTGTTGACTCTACTTTCTTGAGCAGAGTCCAAGACCACTTATATATCCACTGTAGGAAAAATTCCTTGTTGTCAAACCTGTACACCAAGAACAAAGAAAAAAGTTAACCAAAAATATAAATCTAAAAGAGAATAACTTACCGTCTCTCCCCGGCAACGGCGCCAAAATTTGATTGAGTTCTTACCTGCACACAAAATAAAGAATTTCAGAACTAAGAATGAAAAGTGCATGTTACTCAATTTTACCGCAATAGCAAGTGGCTATGCGGGTTGTGATCCACAAGGAGGGACTAGTGATGGAAGTTTTATAGTAAGTTTTCTTTTAGGCTACAAAGTATGGTTAAAGTTCTTCCTTAGTTCCTAAAAAGAAAATGAAAAAGAGTTAAAGTCAAATTAGGAAGAAGATGGTAGATTAAGAAGGTGGAGAAAAACAGAAAATAGACATATACAAAGAAATCGAAATGAGTGATGAAAGAGTTGGGTGTTGTTGGTGTTGGTGATCTAAACTAAAGAAATAACAGAAAAGAAAGAAAAGATTAAAGAAATACTTACCTCCTCTGGTTGATGACTTACCTGGAACCCTTGCATGTTCTACCTTACTTCAGAGACGTTCAACGCATAAAACATAAGATCGAGCTCAGTCCCCATTCACATTACATCATCAAGATGAACAAGAATGAAATAATACGGAATCTTGAGGAGGAGAACATCATCATGTAATATCGTTGGCACTCACACAAACATGGCTATACTGATGCTTCTAGATTCGCTTGAATGATCACCATAACCAAAAGAGGAAAAGTAGAAGAAGAAAAAGAAAACAAAAGTAAAGACAAACATAAAAAAAAATTACCTTTTATTGCTTGCAGAAACGATGGAAGAAAGGAGGAGGTACATTGGTGTCACTCTCAACATAAGCCTCTCTCTCTTACTTACATGAATCTCCGTCTAAACTATACTTACAAAGAAATAAAAATTACATGAAAAGAAAAACAAAACCTACACTACAAAGAATGGAAAAGTGGACTAAATTCTATCTCTGCATCGTCGTCCTCCGTACGCTCTGAAAATCCTAGTATTTATAGGCAAAACCCACCTATGAGAGCGTATGAAGATAGGGGGAGCAAACGCTCCCCCTAACTCTCTAACAAAGCAGCGAAAACGCGGCTTTGGCCGCATTTCTGCGGCCAGGGTGTGGCCAGGTGGCCACACTCTGTTGGTGGAACTCCCTTGCTTTGCGATTGATGTTTATCTTCAGCTGGATTTGCAGTTAAGTCCGAGATTTTGATGAAATGGCCTTTGATCCTTGACTTCAACCGATTGATTTGTAGGGATTTGTTCTAACTGGTTTTCGACGATCTGAACCGACCTGATCTGCTCTGATTTACTGAATTCGAATTAATTCTGTTTTAATTTAGAATTTGATGGGCTTTGGGCTCATTTCTCTTCACTCTCCTTTAGGAATGGGCATGCAAATAAATTAAATAATAATTAGGAAAAAGCAGATTTTATTTTATAATAAGTATGAAAATATGATAAGGAATGTGCAATATTAGCAACCGATTTGGCCGCATTTTCGCGGCCAGGGTGTGGCCAGTGGCCGCACCCTGTTGGTGGAACTCCCTGGCTTTGTGATTGATGTTTATCTTCAGCTGGATTTGCAGTTTAAGTCTGGGATTTTGACGAAATGGCCTTTGATCGTTGGCTTCAACCGAATGATTTGTAGGGATTTTTTCTAACTGGTTTTCAACCGACCTGATCTGCCCTGATTTACTGAGTTCGAATTAATTCTGATTTAATTCAGAATTTGATGGGCTTTTAGGCTCATTTCTCTTCACTCTCCTTTAGGAATGGGCCTGCAAATAAATTAAACAATAATTAGGAAAAGGCAGAGTTTATTTTATAATAAGTATGAAAATATGATAAGGAATGTGCAATATTCGCAACAGATCAAAGGCACCCATCAATTTTTTAAAAATGATCAAATTACCCCCTTTCTCACTTTTTCCTTCTCTTTCCACTTCCCGCCTGTCCGCCTCCCTGCCTCCCACCACACTCAGCCCCCCTCCCACTCCTCCTGCCTCCGTCGCCTGCCACCGCTCCTGCCCGTTGTCCATCCTCCCGCCCACCCTCCCTCCTCCTTACCCGCCTCTTCCCCTCCCCCCACATAGATCTGTTCAGCCATGTCATGGCCGAACAAATCTGATATGTTAGCGCTCAACTTATTAATCTTCGTAACTTTTAAAGATGTATAAGTTAGCACTGAAGTTAGTTAAAGTCCCACCATTGTTTATGAAAAAAAGGAACAATATGAAAAAAGGAAAAAAATTCCTTGCTTTTGCTCCTCCGATATCACTCGCTTGCTCTGACTATACCTAAGAAGAGGGGGAAAAAATTCATCTTTAATAAAAAAAACAAGTTACAATTCTCTCCGGCAACATGCCAAATTTTGATCGGTTAAAAATGATCTTCGTTAAATCTGCAAAATGGTACAAATTTTAAAATTGAATCTAAACTACTAAAACTAGTAAAGCAATTAGACCAAGTCGAAAACTTAGAAATATATGTCTTGAATTTCTTAATAAAAGATTGTTAAAAATAATTGATTTTTTTATCTTTCTAAATTAAACTGAAGCAAATATTAAGTACTCAGGAGTTAGTAGATTCAAACAATTCTTAGGTTTTCTAATCCACCTAAATTTATGTCTTGAAATCACGAAGTCATGTATGGTTATTTCATTCACCTAGGCATATTCCATTTATTCCTCATGCTAGAAGCATCAATAGGTATAGATATCTCAGTGATAATGAATAGCATTAGTTTAATGTATGACAAATATTACCTAGGCATAGGCTGTCTCAGATCAATTCAAAGGTATAATTTATCTCAGTTTCATTTAATCAAACACTAAAACAAAACATGACTCCAATCGTATAAACATAAATCGCTAATTGCAGCACAAAATATAGGCTTCATAACCCAAGAATAATATTTTATTCACCCATACTTTTTACAATATTAATAAATGCATCAATATATTTCATTGTAAAAATAATATTTTTCAATACAAATCCTAGAGAGAGAAATATAAAAAGATATATAAAGAGTTAAAAGATCTTAGCCAGATGGGTGCGGGTCACCCACGTAACTTGCTTTTTTTTTTCTTTGATCTAAACCGTGAAAATACAGCTAGAGGAGGGGGTGAATAGGTGTACTAGCTAATCTAATGCCAAATGATGCGAAATTAAAACTCAAATGCAATACACTATATGTAACCAAAGAGTGTAACAGAATTCCCCGTGAAGGGCTCTGAACTATCTCCTTGAGATTTCTTTAAATTAAGAGTTGAGGTGCTATATGAAGCTTTCTTGGTTTAACACAAGTGTGAGCATACAACCAATACCAAGCATGTAAGTGATATGAACAATATAAAGTAATGCAAGATATAAAAGAGATAGAGTTAAGAGATAGCGGATCAAACACAAACAACAAGATATGTTTCGAGTTTGAGCCACTGTTCTACGTCCCCGCCTTCACACAGAAGGATTTTCACTATGTCCACACAGGAAACTCCCACAAAGGAACCTCCACCGAGGAATTTACAATTATAAACTTAGAGTATATCACTTCTCTCTCTAACACAACCACTTCTACTCAAAAGGCAAGGCACAAAGCCAAAACACAATCACCTCTACACAAGAGGGATGGGCGCTAAGCCAAACTACAATCACCTCTACATAAAGAGGGATAAAGGCACAAAGCCAATGCTCAACCACAATCACCTCCACACAAGAGGGATAGCCACAAATCTAAAGCAAAGAAGAGATTACAAACTTGGTTATCACAATATACCACAAACAACACTTGGTGATCATAATAGACCATATATAATTTTCCTCACAAAAACAAGATCCTATAGATAGGATTAGATATGATAGCTCAAGTTTGAGAAAACAAGATGTTTGGAAAAGAAAATCACAAAGAAAAATGCTTGGGAAAAATAATAGATAGATATAAAAATAGACATCAAAACAAATTTCTCAAAGACTCTCTTTTCTTTGATTTTTTCAACCCTTGAAAACAAAAAAAAAAATAAAACTTTTGGCTTAAAAACTCTTTTGAAACTTGCTGCAAAACACTGAAAATATTAGAATGAAAGCTCTATCAAAATCTTATACAAAACAGCCCAAGAGAAGGCCTATTTATAGCCTTTTAAAAAACTAGTCGTTGGCAGCCAGAAAAGGTCAAAATTGACCTTCTGGTCGACCAGCCAACGATCGAATTTCTGAACATTAAGCTTCGAGTCGATCGCCCGGTCGACCGAGACTAGCCTGCCGGTCAACCGCCCGGTCGACTGGCACTACCTGAGAGTTGGGTAGTTACAGTCGGTCGATCGGTCTTCTAGGCTGGCCATGTGCACGTCCTCGTACACATCAGTCGACCGTTCTGGTCGACTTCCAGCAGTCTCTGGCTAAGATTTTAGGGTAGAAAACTTGGTCTTTTTAATTCTAATAAAATCCCATAAATTCTCATAAATTCTACAAAAATTAGTTCTTATAAATATTTGAAGAACAAATACGTGTCATTAAAAATCAACACATATTACAAACTATTTGAACTATTTTTGTAATATAGAAATTAAGCTTTAACACAAAATTGATATTTTCCAAAAACCAAACTTTGAAACAGAAACTCCAATTTTTCTGAACCTTGTATAAACACAAAAACAAGAATTTTAAACTCTTTTGAAGCGTAGAGTGTATGGATAGATCTAATACACATGTAAAAGATATATCTATGTTTTTGACATGAAATTTAAAATAAGTTTTGTTAAATACAAAACTCTAAACACATGAAATAGAATCATCAAAATAAGTTTTTCTGGATATATGTGTTGGCCCAAGGTTACAATCAACCCATGTTTAGTGTATTTTGATGATTACAAAACATATTAGTTATTTGTACTAATATCATTTGTTGTTTAAAGTGTGTTTCAGGTTTATTATCATTCTAGAAGTACTCTCACTCATATACAAAGATTTTGGACTCAAATACAAGCTATTGGATTCAAGACAAGTCAAATTGGGCTCAAAGTGCAATATTGAAGATCAAGTGAAGATTGCCCATGTTGAAGTCTTGAAGACCTAGAAGCTTGTAAGTGTAGTTTTTGTTAAAGATAGGATATGTAAATTTTGGCTCTAGGATTTGCACACACACTTGTTTTGTATGTTTCTATGTTTTCAAAATATTTATTTCTAGGTTTATGCCTTAGTTTATTCATACATGTACCCAAAGCCTTATATCTTCAAAACTTGTTTAAATACATGTATATAAACTATTTTCAGCATAACACTTAGCTTAAGATTTTTAAAGGAATTTTTACAAATTTTTCTAACTCAAAAAAATCTGCCCAGAAAACTGTTTTCCAGGCAGACCGGTCGACCGACCCTAAATATCAGTCGACCGGCTGCTGTGGCCAAACATGCACGAGGCTGTGCATGTCTGCCGGTCGACCGACCCTAAATATCGGTCGACTGATTTTTGTGGTCTGCTCTCTGTATCTTTCGGTCGACTGGGTCGGTCGACCGATAGAAGGAAACTGGGTTTCCTTCTGTGAGATTGGTCGACTGGCAGTCGACCGGAGCCTCAACGGCTCTTTTGCCAGCAGAGACCCGGTCGACCGGAAGTCGACCGGTAAGCCTGCAACAAGCCCAACGGCTCTTTCCTCTTTGGGCATTTCTGAAAAACTGTTTTTGGGTTTCTCTTTAACAGAGTTTTTAGGAGTTGTTGGGGTGCTTTTGCAGAAGATTTTAGCAGGAAAAATCAGGGTTTTAACCTATTCTCTCCCTATAAATAGTGGGGAATAGGCCTTAGTTATTTACCAAGAAAAATACAAGTTTTCATTGTTTTTCAAGAGAAAGAGAAAAATAGTTTAAAGCTTTCATTTCCATTCTTTAAGTTTGTTTTTCAGTTGTTGTTTGATCTCTAATATCACTCTACAACTGAAGTTTTTCTCACCACACTTCATAGAGCCAAAAATTTCATATTCTTTCTATAGGTGAAGTTGTAAAAGTGTGAGAGTGTTTGTAAAAGAGAAAGAGTGTTGTGGTCTAGTTGAGATCACCAATTTGTAATTCTTTGTTCTTGTGGAGACAAGTTCCTAAGGGGAATTTCTTTGTAAGGTGAAGCTACGGGCTTGAGGTCTTTGGAGGCCTAACTTGTACGGGATCCTAAGGGGATAGTGGAAACCCTTCACGGAGGTGAAGGCGGGGACTAGAGCTACGGGCTCGAACCTCGAAACAAATCACTTTGTTTGCGATTGGCTTGGCGTTCCTCTTGCTTAATTTCTTGCTTCAATTACTTCCAATTTATTGCTTGTGAACTAACCTTTACTTGTGCTATCCTTACTTGTTTATTTTACTTGCTTTCAATATTTCTTGATACAATACTTGTGTGCATTTCATCATCGCATTTCATACTTGAAATTGTTCGATCACACCTCAATACAACACGGTTGCATTGCGCACCTCTAACCCATTTAAGGGGAATTGGGAGGAAGGAGTTCAGAACCTCGCAAGGGGTATTCGGCTCTTAGTCGTGTTTTGAGAGATCGTTGCATCACTCACTTAAGTAAAATTTAAAAAGAGCATTAGATTAGCAATTACACCTATTCACCCCCCCTCTAGGTGTATTTCAATTGGTATCAGAGCTTGGACTCTAGGATTTGGCTTAACAACCTTAGAGAGATCCTTATATTGCTAATCACTTCATTCATTTCCACATAGTAAACATGGCCGATGGAATTAAGACCCCACCTAAGTTTGATGGACTTAACTTTCCCATATGGAAGGTTAAGATGACCGTTTTCTTGCAATCTCTAGGTAGTCGAGTTGCAAAGGCCGTGACTAAACAATTTAGTGTACCCCCCGGTGATGAATCCACTTGGTCCGAAATTGAGACCAAGGAGTTTGATGCCAATGCTAGGGCTCATTATGCACTCCTACAAGCCCTCAATGATGATGACATAGCTAGAGTCATCCATTGCAAATCCGCCTATGAGATTTGGACCCATTTGCTAGTAACACATGAGGGGACATCACAAGTGAAGAGGGCCAAGATAGACCTTCTTCGGTCCCAATATGAAAATTTTTGCATGCAAGAGAATGAAACCATAGATGATATGGTTACTAAGTTTACAAAGATTACT
Source organism: Agave tequilana (assembly GCA_038442645.1). Classification (NCBI taxonomy): domain Eukaryota; kingdom Viridiplantae; phylum Streptophyta; class Magnoliopsida; order Asparagales; family Asparagaceae; genus Agave; species Agave tequilana. Next base: position 43,037 of record JAVJIF010012608.1, on the reverse strand, counting down.
AATGGTCTTGCTTCTCTAGGTGAAGAAATCAACAATGACCAAAGGGTGAGAAAGATCATCCGGGCTCTCCCTCCATCATGGGAAGTGAAAGCTACAACATTGAAGGAACTCAATGACAAAGATGAGATTGAGCTCATTGGACTCATTGGTAACTTGAAGACCCATGAGATGGAGAGAAAGGCAAGAGAGGACATGGCACCTACCAAAAAGAAGACCATTGCCTTCAAAAGTCATGCTACCTACTCCGACGAAGATGACGAAGAAGAAGATGACGAGGAGCTCTCACTTCTAGTCAAAAATGTCCGGAGGATGTACAACAAGGCAAAGTTCCAAGGAAGAAGGAGATGGCAAGGAGGCAAGGAAGAAAGGAAGATCATTTGCTTTAATTGCCAAAAGCCGGGACACATAGTAGCGGAGTGTCCGGACAAAGTAAAGCCATCTTCATCCAAGAAGCCATACAAGAAAAAGGCTATGAAAGCAACATGGGATGACGAAAGTGAATCCGAGGAGGAGATTGACACCGCCAATATGTGCTTCATGGCAAATGAGAGCACAAGCAAGGTAACCCCCCCAACTTTTCTTGATGAAGATTTATCCATGGATGAGTTAAGTGAAGCATTTATGGAACTCTCTCAAAATTATGATTTCATGAAGAAAAAGTATTTGAAAATGAAAAAGGATAATGAATCACTTAGTATTCAAGTTGTAAATCTTACAAAAGAAAAGGATAATTTAGTTTCCACCTTGACCACTACTAAAAATGATTTTGAAAAATATAAGACTTCTTGCAAGGGTAAGGCCCCACTAATTGATTCTAATGAGATTGCCATGCTTAAGGAAAGATTAGACTCATTAGATGTTGTTTTGAAAAAGTGTAGTGAATTTGATAAAAAGAAGATTGAGGCTATGTTTCCTAAGAAACAAGCCCCAAAGAAAAATGCTCATGCTCATGTTCATGCTACACAACTTAAACAACATGGCAAACCCCAAAAGCATGCTCACACTACTACACATACACATCATGCATTCATGTATAGAAAGGTGTACTCATGCTCACATTGTGGAAGGAAAGGACACTTAGCTAATTTTTGCTATGATAGACTAAGTGCATCACATCATAATGTTTGGGTTCGTAACACTAACTTTCAAGGACCCAAGAAAGTTTGGGTACCAAAATCAACTATTGTTTTAAATGATGTAGGTACTTTCCAAAGCCCAACGACGTAGAGGTTTGTGGTATCTTGATAGCGGTTGCTCAAGGCACATGACTTGGGACATCAACAACTTTGCAACCCTATCAAGATATCATGAAGGTGGCACCGTCACCTTCGGAGATGACGCCAAGGGTAAAATCGTCGGTATTGGTAATGTAAAACTTGGCACCTCTCCTTTAATTGAAAATGTGGTTTTAGTTGATGGCCTCAAGCATAATCTCTTGAGTGTTAGTCAACTTTGTGATAAAGGTTTTGATGTTGTTTTTGATAATGTTTCTTGTAAAGTGATTGATAGAACTTCTAATGTTTGTGTATTTTCCGGTTTTCGTGAAAGCAATGTTTACATGATTGATATGTTAAATATGTCTTGTAATATTACTTGTTTAAAAGCCCTCGATGACGACTCTTGGTTGTGGCATAGGAGATTAGGCCACGTTTCATTTGACCATATTTCTAGGCTTAACTCTAAGGAAATGGTGAAGGGTATTCCTTCATTGAACTTTGAAAAGGACCGAGTTTGTGACGCATGTCAATTTGGGAAACAAACTAAGTCCTCATTCAAATCAATTAAGGATATCATGTCATCACGTCCATTAGAGCTAATCCACATGGATTTATTTGGCCCTACACAAACCAAAAGTTTAAGTGGGAGTAGATTTGCTTATGTTTTAGTAGATGATTTTTCGCGTTTACTTGGGTTTATTTTCTTGAACATAAAAGTCAAACCTTTTCATATTTTCAAGCCTTTAAGAAAAGAGTTGAAAAGGAAAATGACTCCTCAATAATTAAAATAAGAAGTGATAGAGGAGGTGAGTTCATTAACCTTCCCTTTACCGCTTTTTGTGAGGAACATGGAATAAAACATGAACTTTCTTGTCCTAGAACTCCACAACAAAATGGAGTAGTTGAGCGGAAAAATCGTACTTTGCAAGAGATGGCTAGGACTATGTTAAATGAATATGGTCTACCACATTATTTGTGGGCCGAGGCCGTTCATACTTCATGTTACATTGCAAATCGTGTTTTCCTATGTAAAAATACTACTAAGACTTCTTATGAGATGTATTTTTCTAGAAAACCTAATGTTTCTTATTTCAAAGTGTTTGGTTGCAAATGCTTTGTTTTAAATACAAATATTAATTTGGGAAAATTTGATGCTAGATCATATGAGGCTATTTTGTAGGTTACTCAAATACTAGTAAGGCTTATAGAGTCTTCAATAGGTCAACTTTGACTATTGAGGAATCTATTCATGTTAAATTTGAGGAATCTAACAAGTTTGTTAAGAATTGTGTAGAAATTGATGCTTTAGATGAAGGCTTGGAGAAAGTGACCTTGGAGGATGCTTCTACCATGGGAGACAAGCCAAAGGATGGTGATGGAAGTGAAGCCAAAGTGGAAGAGGCTCAAGGAAATGAACATCAAGCAAATGAAGAGGAGCCTTCTCAACCACTACCAAAGGATTGGAGATTCAATCCTCATCATCCCAAGGACCTCGTCATAGGTGAAGTATCAAAAGGGGTAACCACTCGCTCTAAGATTCAAGATTTTTGTGGTAATTTTGCTTTTATTTCACACATAGAACCTAAAAATGTCCTCGAGGCCGAGGCCGATTCATATTGGTTGCTTGCAATGCAAGAGGAGCTCAATCAATTTGAGCGCAATCAAGTTTGGCACCTTGTTCCTAGGCCCCAAGATAGACCAACTATTGGCACTAAATGGATCTTTAAGAACAAGTTAGATGAATCGGGTAATGTAGTTAGAAACAAGGCTAGGTTAGTTGCCCAAGGTTACACTCAAATCGAAGGGATTGATTTTGAAGAAACCTTTGCACCCGTAGCACGGCTCGAAGCCATACGGATGACCTTAGCATATGCCTCATTTAAAGATTTTAAGTTATTTCAAATGGATGTAAAAAGTGCTTTTCTTAATGGTTATATTGATGAGGAGGTGTATGTTGAACAACCCCCCGGGTTTGTTGATCCTACACACCCTAATTATGTTTATAAATTAGATAAAGCTCTATATGGTTTGAAACAAGCCCCTAGGGCTTGGTATGAAAGATTGTCTTCATTTTTGCTTTCAAATGATTTTAAGAAAGGAAAAGTTGATAAAACATTATTTACCAAACATGTAGATCAAGATATCCTCATAGTTCAAATTTATGTTGATGACATTATTTTTGGATCTACTAATGTTTCTCTTTGCAAGAATTTTGAATCATGCATGAAAAGGGAATTTGAGATGTCTATGATGGGGAGCTCAACTTCTTCCTTGGACTTCAAATCAAGCAACGTAGTGATGGGACATTCATCAACCAAGCCAAGTACACCAAAGAACTCATCAAGAGGTTCGGGCTTGAAGGATCCAAAGTAGCAAAGACTCCCATGGCAACCACTACAAAACTTGACAAGGATGAACAAGTTATTCGGATGCCGACTATGCCGGTTGTAGGGTAGATAGGAAGAGTACAAGTGGAACATGCCAATTCTTAGGTAATTGTCTTGTGTCTTGGTCTTCCAAAAAGCAAAATAGTGTAGCCCTATCAACTGCCGAGGCGGAGTATGTTGCGGCAGGAGCTTGTTGTGCACAAGTTCTTTGGATGCAACATACTCTTCTCGATTTTGATTTACATTTTGATCATGTTAAAATTTATTGTGATAATACTAGTGCTATTCACATGACCAAAAATGCTAATCAACATAGTAAAACCAAACATATAGACATTAGATATCATTTTCTTAGAGATCACTTTGAAAAAGGTGACATTGATATAGATTTTGTTTCAACCGATTTTCAACTTGCGGATATTTTCACAAAACCTTTAGATTATGCAAGATTTTCTTTTATTTGTGGTGAATTAAATGTTTGTAAAATTGATACTTAAAGTATCTTAGTTTGTTTTGTTTTGGTTTTTAATATGTGTTAAATTTTTTTTTGTTTTAACCCTTTTTGATGTATGACAAAAAGGGGGAGAAAAATGTATGAGTTTGGAGAAATACTAAGTTTTCTTAGTTGTTTTAATATTTGGTTCATGTTTGAGTTTCTTATTTATGGTGATGACTTTGTTTTAAAAATGATTTTTGTATGCTTACATAGTTTCTCATATTCATGTTAAATATATAGCATTGTTTAAGGGGGAGCTTTTCAAGCTTTTCCTCTTTTATTTGTTTAATAACTCATATGTTTTGTCATCATCAAAAAGGGGGAGATTGTTGGCCCAAGTTACAATCAACCCATGTTTAGTGTATGTTGATGATTACAAAACATATTAGTTATTTGTACTAATATCATTTGTTGTTTAAAGTGTGTTTCAGGTTTATTATCATTCTAGAAGTACTCTCACTCATATACAAAGATTTTGGACTCAAATACAAGCTATTGGATTCAAGACAAGTCAAATTGGGCTCAAAGTGCAATATTGAAGATCAAGTGAAGATTGCCCATGTTGAAGTCTTGAAGACCTAGAAGCTTGTAAGTGTAGTTTTTGTTAAAGATAGGATATGTAAATTTTGGCTCTAGGATTTGCACACACACTTGTTTTGTATGTTTCTATGTTTTCAAAATATTTATTTCTAGGTTTATGCCTTAGTTTATTCATACATGTACCCAAAGCCTTATATCTTCAAAACTTGTTAAATACATGTATATAAACTATTTTCAGCATAACACTTAGCTTAAGATTTTTAAAGGAATTTTTACAAATTTTTCTAACTCAAAAAATCTGCCCAGAAAACTGTTTTCCAGGCAGACCGGTCGACCGACCCTAAATATCAGTCGACCGGCTGCTGTGGCCAAACATGCACGAGGCTGTGCATGTCTGCCGGTCGACCGACCCTAAATATCGGTCGACTGATTTTTGTGGTCTGCTCTCTGTATCTTTCGGTCGACTGGGTCGGTCGACCGATAGAAGGAAACTGGGTTTCCTTCTGTGAGATCGGTCGACTGGCAGTCGACCGGAGCCTCAACGGCTCTTTTGCCAGCAGAGACCCGGTCGACCGGAAGTCGACCGGTAAGCCTGCAACAAGCCCAACGGCTCTTTCCTCTTTGGGCATTTCTGAAAAACTGTTTTTGGGTTTCTCTTTAACAGAGTTTTTAGGAGTTGTTGGGGTGCTTTTGCAGAAGATTTTAGCAGGAAAAATCAGGGTTTTAACCTATTCTCTCCCTATAAATAGTGGGGAATAGGCCTTAGTTATTTACCAAGAAAAATACAAGTTTTCATTGTTTTTCAAGAGAAAGAGAAAAATAGTTTAAAGCTTTCATTTCCATTCTTTTAAGTTTGTTTTTCAGTTGTTGTTTGATCTCTAATATCACTCTACAACTGAAGTTTTTCTCACCACACTTCATAGAGCCAAAAATTTCATATTCTTTCTATAGGTGAAGTTGTAAAAGTGTGAGAGTGTTTGTAAAAGAGAAAGAGTGTTGTGGTCTAGTTGAGATCACCAATTTGTAATTCTTTGTTCTTGTGGAGACAAGTTCCTAAGGGGAATTTCTTTGTAAGGTGAAGCTACGGGCTTGAGGTCTTTGGAGGCCTAACTTGTACGGGATCCTAAGGGGATAGTGGAAACCCTTCACGGAGGTGAAGGCGGGGACTAGAGCTACGGGCTCGAACCTCGAAACAAATCACTTTGTTTGCGATTGGCTTGGCGTTCCTCTTGCTTAATTTCTTGCTTCAATTACTTCCAATTTATTGCTTGTGAACTAACCTTTACTTGTGCTATCCTTACTTGTTTATTTTACTTGCTTTCAATATTTCTTGATACAATACTTGTGTGCATTTCATCATCGCATTTCATACTTGAAATTGTTCGATCACACCTCAATACAACACGGTTGCATTGCGCACCTCTAACCCATTTAAGGGGAATTGGGAGGAAGGAGTTCAGAACCTCGCAAGGGGTATTCGGCTCTTAGTCGTGTTTTGAGAGATCGTTGCATCACTCACTTAAGTAAAATTTAAAAAGAGCATTAGATTAGCAATTACACCTATTCACCCCCCTCTAGGTGTATTTCAATATGAAGCATAGATGTATATAGATGAAATCCAATTACATTAAACCATGTAAACTTGTTTTGATTCTATCTATTCATGAAAACCATATGTGTGTGTGTGTGTGCGCGTGTGAACTTGAAATCCAAAACCGAAAGCCAAACTTTTAAACTTTTGTGTGTGTGAACTTGAGCATATCAACAACTAATCTATCTTACACAAGATCTAAACACAAATTTAAACTAGACAAACTGAAGTCTTTTTTATAAAACTCCTTCTCCAAGCCGACTCGATCCAAACACGATCCATAGAGCTTGACTCCATCGAGTCTAGATGCGATCTTGAGACGCGAGCTCTTGAATTTACATGTGTTAGCTCCAAAACTCCTTTGTTGAAGCTAAGCACTTACAAAGATCATGATCAATAACTGAAACTATATAAATAAAAGATCATTAGTACTATAACTATATGAGTTAATCATCATCAAAACTAGAGTGATCGGCCTTTGGGCCAACAATCTCCCTTTTTTTGATGATGACAAAACTCATGGAGTCATAAATATGTATGGATTAAAGATAAGCTTCATAGAAGCTCCCCCTTAACTCATGCATAGCAATTGAAAGGCAAATTAAACAAAACATATATGCATAAATATCAATATTAAGCATGCATATATAAACTCTCTAAATTCTTCTCCCCCTTTTTGTCAATTCATCAATAAAAGGGTGAAGACAAATAAGCAATAAAGATGTATATGCGATATACATTCATGAAGAGGAGAGACATTAAGTTAACTCCCCCTGCATACATGCATTACATGGAGAAGGGATGACTAGATTCTAAACCACATAAAGCATAATATACAATGTATAAGTGAAGATGTTAAACTCCCCCTACACATGTGTATCACATAAAGAACAGAGGTTAAGCTCCTCAATGTGAGATACACTCAACATGAATTTGTATATAGAGAAGATGTTAAACTCCCCCTGCTTATAGGCAATACATATAAAAAAAATTAAGAAAATTTTGAAATCACTTATAAAATAAATTTTGAACTTTTAGAAGTCAACAAAATAAATTTTGATACCAATTGAAATCAAATTGTATTTGATAAAATAAAAGTTGGTACCACTTGTAGATAAATAAAATTTTTGAGATACTAATAGTAGATTTTGATCCCAATTGAAAATGAAATAATGTAAGTTTTTGATACCAATTGAAAGGTAAAAATATGAAATACATTTTGATACCAAATTGTTAGCCCAGAGGCCCATCACTCTAGTTTTGATGATAATTAACTCATGTAGTTATAGTTTACTAATAATATTGTGATATTTAGTTTCAGATATTTGATCAAGATATTAGTAGGTGATTAGCTTTAACAAAGGAATTTTTGGAGTTTTCACATGTTGATTCAAGAGCTCGAGCGTCAAAATCGCTTCTAGTACTCGGTTGAAGTCAAGCTCGCTGGATCGTGTTTTGATCGAGTCGGCTTGGAGACAAGAAGACTTCAGTTTATGTAGTTTAGTTTGTTTAGATCTTGTGTAAAGATTAGATAGTATTGATATGCTCAAGTTCACACACACACAAGTTTTCAGTTTATTGGTTTTGGTTTTTAGTTTAACAGTTTTGGATTTCATATAAAAAATATAGATATATATCTTGTATGTATATTGAATTCTATCCATATACAATATGCTTCAAAGTTGTTTCAATATCATGTTTTTGTATTTACATGAGTTTTGGAGAAAACGATTTTCCATTTCAAAAATTCAAGTTTTGAAAAATATCGATTTTGATTTAAGGCTAAATTTTCATACCACAAAAATGGTTCAAATAGTTTATAATATGTGTTGAATTTTAGTAACACATGTTTGTATTTCAAAGATGTTACAAGAACTTATTTTTGTGAAATTTATGTGATTTTATGGGATTTAATTGGTAATAAAAAGATAAGTTTTTAAATCCTATAATCTCCACCAGTTTACTCTGGTGGTCGACCGGACGGTCGACCGGACTAAGAGCCGATTGACTGGCACGGTCGACCGATGTGCACATGAACATGCACATGGCTAGCCTCTTCGGCTAGTCGACCGGGCGGTCGACCGACTGAAAGCACTCCACTCTCAGGTGGGGGCCGATCGACCGGGCGATCGACCGTTGGCTTTCGCCCGGTCGACCGGGCGGTCGACCGCTGGCACAACGGTCAGAAAAAACCATTGGCCGGTCGACTGGGCGGTCGACCGGAAGGGCATTTCTGCCCTTCCCTGGCTGCCAACGGGCAGATCTTTGAGGGGTTATAAATAGACCCCCTCTTGAGCTGATTTTACCAAGATTTGAGAAGAGAAAAATTTTCTATCTTTCAAGTGTTTTTCAGCAATAGTTTTTTTAGTTAAAAAGATTCATCTTTATTTGTTTTTAAAGGGTTGAAAAATTCAAAGAAAAAGAGAAGTCTTTGGGAGTTATTTTGATCTTCATTTATATTTCAATTTAGAGTTTTTTCCAAGAGTTTTTCTTTGTGTTTTGATTTCCAAACTCTTTATTTTCTCACACTTGAGCTAGCTATCTATCCTATCTATATGATCTTGTTTTGTGAGGAAAATTGGTTTGTGGTTTAGTGAGACCACCAAGAGTTGTAAACTTTTTATTGAGTTCCCTCTTGTATAGAGGTGAGTGTGGAGGTTGTGTTAATACCCCTCTAAGTGTAGAGGTGATTGTGAAGAAGTTTGGTTTGGTTAGTATCCCTCTAAGTGTAGAGATGATTGTGAATGTTGGAGTGTTTGGCTTTGAGCCTTATCCCTCTTGTGTGAGGTTGATCTTTTTTTGGCTAAGTGCCATCCCTCTGAGTGTAGAGGTGATAGTTGTTGTGCCTTACCTCTTGTGTAGAGGTTGTGATGATTGAGAAAGGAGTTGTGTACTCTAAAGTTGTATTACCCAAATCCTCAGTGGAGGTTCCCTATGTGGGAAGTCCTGTATGGACGATATAGTGAAAATCCTTCTATGTGAAGGTGGGGACGTAGATCAGTGGCTCGAACCTCGAAACATATCTTGGTATTTACGATTGATCCACTATCTCTAAACTCTCTCTTATATTGTACCTTGCATTATTTCATATTGTTCATATCATACTTATATGCTTGGTATTGCTTGTGTGTGCCCATACTTGTGTTCAACCAAGAGAGCTTTATATAGCACCTCAACTCTTATTTAGAGGAGATAGTCCAAAGCCCTTCACCGAGAATTCGGCTACACTCTTTGATTACACTAAGTATGTTGCAATTTGTTTTTAATTCTGCATCATTTGTCATTAGATTAGCCTTACACTAATTCACCCCTCTTTAGGTGTACTTTCAATTGGTATCAGAGCCTACGCTCCTGATATTAGGTTTAACCACCTAGGAGTGAGATCTTGGTTTACTAATCTATCATTTACATTTGCACGCATATAGTTTTCACTCATGGATTTCATGACCCCTCCTATGTTTGATGTTTCTAACATCAATATATGGAAGATTAAAAAGAGTATGTATCTCAAGATTCTAGGAATGTATGTTTACCTTGTCGCTACCAAGAAATCTTATCTTGATAATAGCAAGCATATAGAGGCCAATGCACAAGCCCTAGAGGCACTTAGGAGCACTCTAAGTAAAGAATATCTTTTTATGGTTTCTCATTGTGATCCGCCTTTGCAGTGTGAAACACCTTGACCTCTCCAAAGCTTCAAATGCCAAACATAGTAGAGAAGGAATCTAGTGAGGATGAATCCAAACAACATTGCTACATGGTCCAAGGGAATGACTCCCTTGAGGTAAACTCGGATACTCAACTAGGTGATAGTGCTAGTTCTTCTGGAGATGATTATATTGATGCTGACGCATTAAATGAAGAACTATCTATTGTTTGTGAAAATTTTTAGAAAAATATAAACTTTTGAAAAAGAAAAGTTTTACATTAAAAGAAGAAAATAGAAATTTATCTTTTAAACTTGATATTGTTTTGCAAGAAAGGGATGAGATTTCAATTGAAAGGGACTCATTGAAATCCCAACTTGAACTTGCCCTAAATAAAATAAAATTTTGAAAAATAAAAATGATTGTAATGATGTTTTGAAGAAAAATGAGATCTTGTCTTCAAAACTTGATTTTACTTTAAAAGAAAATGACTCTTTAAAAAATAAAATTGCTTTAGTTTCAAAGAGCTGGATTTGATTTCAAAAGAAAATAAAACTTTGAAAAATGATTTGTCTTCTCATGTTTGCCATGCTAGTATAGCTTCACCACCTAGTATACCTATTGCATGCTCCACCTCTTCTACTATTATTGAAAATGATATAAATATATTTAAAAAAAGTGTTGATTGTTTGGGCTCCACTTTGATCCAATATGCCATGAACCACACACGGTTGGAATTCATGTTTCACAAGAAACATGCTCCTCACATACATGCACACCATACACAGCATACACATGCTCATCATGCTCACACTCATAACACCATGTATGCTCATGTGTACACTTGTACACATTGTGGACGTAAGGGCCACGTTGCAAAATTTTGTTATGATACAGCACATAATGTAAATTTTATAAATAAATTTATTTGGGTTAGGAACCCCCATAGACCCAATAAGGTATGGGTACCAAAAGTCGCTCCTATTTTATTTGATGTAGGTGTGGGCCCTCACATGACGTGAGAGGTGTTGGTACCTTGAGGTGGATGCGTTCCGAGCTAAACGGTAACAATTTTGGATGCATCACTTTCAAGGAGAGTTTGATGGAAGGACCACCATGGTTTAGATATATAGAGATGTACCCTAATGGTTTTGGTAACTATATCTAACTCCTCATTTAGTGTACATGCTTTCGTATTGTTAATTTTTAGCATGTTTTGATTCTTCCTGATTATTATGTTAAATGTCATGATAATTAGACTCGTGATATACATATGTAGTATTTGAGATATACCCATATTTATATGGACTATTATTTTGTGTTCTCACTTTAGTTTAACTATTGTGTACATCTTAATCTAAAACATGTGCATTTAGCCTATTGATCATATTGATTTATATTTATGATTCTGCACTTCATGTTTTGATTACATGTTTGGATGTAATTTTCATTAAAAACTTGTGTCAATACTTGTACAACTAGTGAGCCACAAGAAGATTATTATATGTGTCTGCTTAATTGCTTATTTGTAACTATTAGATGTACTAGTATAGCCTAGTTTTGATGATTCGTGATTTTTGACTTGTATTCCCTATATTTTGTACATGTTTTTCATGAAAATGTATTTAGCTTCATGTATATATCAATTTTGTCAAAACTTTAAATATACATGTATACCCTTGAGTCACTTGCCTTTCATGCAAATTCTATTATGGACTCATTTGTATTTGGGATATGTATGTATATTTTTAGTTTAGACTAAACATACATATACCTTGAAGCCTATTTAGTTTTGTTGATTTTCATATTTTTTTAGAATGAATTTCATATGAGTTTATTACCTATTTTCATGATAACGCCTTTCACATGATTCTGGTACACTCACTTTATTTGTGTTTACTCATTACTTTATTTTATGAGTACTATGTTGAGCTTTATATATATCTAGAGTGTCAATTTTGTAAAAATTGCATGCTTCATGAAATATATGATTTTATTTCATATTTTTTTGAAGAATTTATAACTAGTTATTTCAAATTATCTTAAACTAGTTCGTATTCTTCACTTAGTAGAGTTTTCAATTACGCTAAAATTATTTTCAAACTTATTTTTGAAAACCCCCACCGTCCTAAGGGTGGTTGGATGGGCGACCATGTCTTGTATGCATAATTGAAAATCTATTTAAGCATGTGCATGAATAGGTGGTAGGTATGAGTTATACACTTGATCCTCATATTTTTTTCAATTGGTATCACAATTGATATTTTTTATGGTTGTATACTCATATTTGAGTTTTCTATATATATATATGCCTCAAACTTCAAATAGTATCAATTTCGATTGGTATTTAATTTTTTATACATATATATGTGATTTGATTGTGCTTACTATATCTTTACATCATAAAGCACAAATTATGTTTATGCTAAGCTTGATTTACTCCTTAATGTCAATTATTTTTCACTTGGTATCTTATATAAGCTTATGCATCATTTTTATTGGTATTTTATAAAGGGGTAGAAAATTTATGTTTTACCTTTCAATTGGTTTTATTTTCAATTGATATTTTACTCCCATTCCTTATGATAAAAAAATTGATATTATTCAATTGATATCTTACTTTTCAATTGGTTTCCTACACTCCTAATGAAAAATATTTTCAATTGGTATATGCTAACATTTTCAATATTGGTATCAAGAATCTTAAATTGATATTATTCTCTATTTGGTATCTCTATTACAAAATAATTTTAATGTTTAACCAAAAAGGTTAGTTCGTGTTTTTCAATTGGTTTCATGCTTTATTTTAAATTGGTATCTATACTGAAATGAGTTGTGTTTACCTAAAAATTTAGTTTTTACTTTCTATTAGTATCAAAACTTACAATATATATTCTTTCAATTTGTACCAAGATCTACAATATATAGATATTTCAAATTGGTATATTGATATTAAGATTTAAAAGACTTTTTAAATTAGTAACAAGATATTTTCAATGGTATCTTTTATTATCTTAAAAATTTTGTTTACTTTCAATTGGTCTCATAAAAATATTTTGTTTATTTTTCTATTTGTATCATAAATTGGCATCATGATGTTTCAATGTATACCTTTATCATAAATTAATATATTTTTCAATTGGTATCACATTGTTTTGATTTGTATTGCTTATATTCAAGGGAAGCGTAACATCTTCTCTTTATATAGATACATGCTGAGTGTATTTCATATTGAAGTGATTGACCTTCCTTTGGTATGTAGTACACATGTGTAGAGGGAGCTTCACATCTCATTTTATACATTGTATACTATGCGTTATGTGATTAAGATTTAGTCATCTCTTTTTCATATAATGCATGTATGCAGGGGAGTTAATTTTACGTCTCTCCTCTTCATAAATGTATATCGCATATACACCATTCTTGTTTGATTTGACCAAGAGGAAGAAAATGGTTTTTGAGGAAGAAAATGCCCCTTTGTTGATGATTTGACAAAAAGGGGGAGAGAAATTTGGAGTTTTTATATATGCATGAGAAATTTGGAGTTTAATATATGCATATGATGACTTGACAAAAAGATAAAATTGAGTTTTATATATGCATACTTATGTCATCCATATGCATGATTATTTTTTTCCAATTAGTATCAGAGCATATATATATATATATATATATATATATATATATATATAATATATATATATATATATATATATGTATGTATTATTTATTTTATGCATACATTGAATATCTTTATTGTTTATTGTTATGCATGAGTTAAGGGGGAGCTTCTATGAAGCTTAACTTTAATCCATGCATATATAACTCTATGAGTTTTTGTCATCATCAAAAAGGGGGAGATTGTTGGCCGAGAGGCCTATCACTCTAGTTTTGATGATGATTAACTCATGTAGTTATAATTTACTAACAATCTTGTGATATTTAGCTTCAGATATTTGATCAAGATATTAGTAGGTGATTAGCTTCAACAAAAGAGTTTTTGGAGTTTTCACATGTTGATTCAAGAGCTCGAGCGTCAAGATCGCATCTAGTACTTGGTTGAAGTCAAGCTCGTTAGATCGTGTTTAAATTGAGTCGGCTTAAAGACAATAAGACTTTGGTTTGTATTTAGTTTAGTTTGTTTAGATCTTGTGTAAAGATTAGATAGTATTGATATGCTCAAGTTCACACACACAAAAGTTTTTAGTTTATTGGTTTTTGGTTTTCAGTTTACCGGTTTTGGATTTCATATCAAAAACATAGATATATATCTTGTATGTATATTGGGTTCTATCCACATACAATATGCTTCAAAGTAGTTTCAATATCATGTTTTTGTATTTACATGAGTTTTGGAGAAAACGATTTTCCATTTCAAAAATTCAAGTTTTAGAAAATACCGATTTTGGTTTAAGGCTAAATTTTCATACCACCAAAATGGTTCAAATAGTTTATAATATGCGTTGAATTTTAGTCACACATGTTTGTTCAAAGATATCACAAGAACTTAGTTTTGTGGAATTTATGTGATTTTATAGGATTTAATTGGTAATAAAAAGACAAGTTTTTAAATCCTATAATCCCCACGAATTGCTCTGGCGGTCGACCGGACGGTCGACCGGACCAAGAGCCGGTTGACCGGCATGGTTGACCGATGTGCACAAGGACATACACATGGCCAGCCTCTTCGGCTAGTCGACCGGGCGGTCGACCGACTGAAAGCTCCCCACTCTTGGGTGGGGGCCGGTCGACCAGGCGGTCGACTATTGGCTTTTGCCCGGTCGACCGGGCGGTCGACCGCTGGCACAACGGTTCTAAAAATGACCGTTGGCCGGTCGACCAGGCGGTCGATCGGAAGGGCTTTTCTACTCTTCCTTGGCTGCCAACGGGCATATTTTTGAGGGGTTATAAATAGACCCCCTCTTGAGCTGATTTGACCAAGATTTGAGAAGAGAAAATTTTCTATCTTTTAAGTGTTTTTCAGCAATATTTTTGAGTTAAAAAGATTCATCTTTATTTGTTTTTAAAGGGTTGGAAAAATCAAAGAAAAAAAGAAGTCTTTGGGAGTTGTTTTGATCTTCATTTATATTTCAATCTAGAGTTTTTTCCAAGAATTTTTCTTTGTGTTTTGATTTCCAAACTCTTTATTTTCTCACACTTGAGCTATCTATCTATCCTATCTATAGGATCTTGTTTTGTGAGAAAAATTGGTTTGTGGTTTAGTGAGACCACCAAGAGTTGTAAACCTTTTATTTGAGTTCCCTCTTGTGTAGAGGTGAGTGTGGAGGTTGTGTTGATATCTCTCTAAGTGTAGAGGTAATTGTGAAGGAGTTTGGTTTGGTTAGTATCCCTCTAAGTGTAGAGGTGATGATTGTTGGAATGTTTGGCTTTGAGTCTTATCCCTCTTGTGTGAGGTTGATCTTGTTTTGGCTAAGTGCCCATCCCTCTGAGTGTAGAGATGATAGTTGTTGTGCCTTGCCTCTTGTGTACAGGTTGTGATGGTTGAGAGAGGAGTTGTGTACTCCAAAGTTGTATTACCCAAATCCTCAGTGGAGGTTCCATGTGTGGGAAGTCCTGTATGGACGATATAGTGGAAATCCTTCTGGTGAAGGCAGGGACGTAGAGCAGTGGCTCGAACCTCGAAACATATCTTAGTATTTGCGATTGATTCACTATCTCTAAACTCTCTCTCTTAAATTGTGCCTTGCATTATTTCATATTGTTCATATTATACTTATATGCTTGGCATTGCTTGTGTGTGCCCATACTTGTGTCAACCAAGAGAGCTTTAAATAGCACCTCAACTCTTATTTAGAAGAATTTAGAGGAGATGTCCAGAGCCCTTCACCGGGAATTCGGCTACACTCTTTGATTACACTAAGTGTGTTGCAATTTGTTTTTAATTCCACATCATTTGTTATTAGATTAGCCTTACACCTATTCACCCCCCTCTAGGTATACTTTCACAAATAAATACCAATCGAAATACCAATTGAAATAATTAGTAATTGAAATACCAATTGAAAATAATGCATAAACTTATAAAGATACCAATTAACATTTAGGATAAAAATAAGCTTAACATAAACGTAATTTGTGCTTTAAGAATATAAAAAAATTATAAAATAAGCACAATCAAATCATATATATGTATGTATGAAATTGAAAATACCAATTGGAATTGATACTAATTGAAATTTAAAGCATACATATATAAGAAAACAAATATGAGTATACAAGAATAAAATTCGATGAAGATCATGTGTGTAACTCATACCTACCACCCTATTCATGCACAAGTTTAAAAGATATCAATGAGGGTATGCAAGGCATGGTCGCCCATCCAGCCGCCCTTAGAAGGTAGGATTTTCAAAAATATAATTTGAAAATATTTTAGCATATTTAAAAATCACTACCAGTTGAAGAATAAAAAACTAGTTTAAAGATAATTTTGAAAACTAGTACCTTCAAGTAAGGAATAAAACATGAATATATTCATGAAAATATGAAAACCACACGATCATCGATACTCAAATAACAATAAAGCACATATAGGCTCATGAAACAAAAATCATGAGTAAATACTAAACATAGAGTGTAAGAATCATGTAATCAAGAAAATCATGGAAATAAGTCATTTAAGCTTATATGAAATTCCTTTTATCAAAAAAAATAAGAAATCATCAAAACTAAATACGTTTCAAGGTATATATATTTTGTTGAAACTAAAAGTATACATACATATCCCAAATATAAATGAGTCCATAAAAAAAATTTGCATGAAAAGCAAGTAACTCTAGGATAGACATGTATATCTAATAGTTTTAAACAAAATTAACATATACATGTAGCTAAACATATTTTATGAAGATATTTACAAAAATAGGAAAAATAAGTATAAATGCAAGAATCATCAAAACTAGGTTATACACGTACATGTAATAAGTACAAATGAGCAATGAAGTACAAATACATAATAACCAAGTGTAGCTCACTACTTGTACAAGTATAAACACAAGTTTTAATAAAAATTACATCTAAAAAGTAATAAAAACATGAAATATATAATCATAAACAAACATGATCATTAGGATAAATGCAGGTGCTTTAGAGTTAGGATATACATGATAGCTAAACTATAATGAGAATACGAAAATAATAGTTCATATAAACATGGGTGTATCTCAAATATTATTATATATATATCAAGTCTAATTAATATTGCATTTAATATAATGAACATGAAAAATCAAAGCACGCTAAAAGTCAATCAATGAGAGCATTAAACAAAATTAGAAGTTAGAGATAGTTATCAAAACTAACATGGCTGATCTCTAGATCTCCAAACCATGGTGGTCTTTCCACCAAACTTCCCTGAAGGTGATGCATCCAATGTAGTGTCTATCAAGCTCAAACGTATCCACCATCAAGGCACCAATATCCTCATGTCAGGTGAGAGCCCACACCTTTATTAAATAGAATAGGAATGGATTTTGATACCCATACTTTCTTGGATCCATGAGGGTTAGCACCTTTCTAACTCAAACAAATTTGTTTGAAAATTTTGAATTATGTATTCTATCATAACAAAACTTTGCAAGGTGGCCCATACGTCCACAATGTGTACAAGTGTACACATGAGCATACATAGGATCATGTGCGTGAGCATGATGAGTATGTGTATGCTGTGTTTTGCGTGCATGAATATGTGAAACTTGTTTCTTTCGAAATATGGATTCCAATTTCTTGTGATCCATAGCACATTGGCTCAAAGTGGAGCCCAAACAATTTACACTTTTCTTCAACATACTAATATCATTATTAATACTTGAAGAAGAAATGGAGCATGCATTCTTATCAATAGATGTTACAACAATGGAGTCATGACAAGAATGAGAAGCCAAATCATTTTTCAAAGAAATATTTTTCTTTGAAACTACATCTAGTTCTCTTGAAATTAAAACAATTTTATTTTTCAAAGAATCATTGTTTTTTAAAGAAAATCATGTTTTAAAGACAAAGTCTCATTATTCTTCAAAACATCATTACAATTATTTTTATTTTTTAAAATTTTATTTCCTTTAAAATAAGGTCAAGTTGGGTTTTCAAGGAGTCTCTTTCACTTGAAATCTCAGCTCTCTCTTGCAAAACCAGGTTTAGCTTTGAAAATAAATTTTCATTTTCATTTTTTAATTTAAAACTCTTGTTTTTCAAAGTTTTGAATTCTGAAAGAAAATTTTCACAAAATATAGATAGTTCTTCATTTAATGCATGTGCATCCATGTTATCACCACAAGAAGAACTAGCATTATCATCTAGTTGAGTATCCAAATGTACCTCAAGGGAGTCGTTCCCATGGACCATGAAGCAAGCTTGTGCTGGCTCATCTCCACTAGATACCTTCTCCACATAGTTTATCATTTGAAGCTCGGGAGAAGTCAATGTATTCTACACTGCAAAAGTGGAATCACAATAAGAAACCATAGAAAATTGATCTTTACTAAGTGTGTGCCTAAGTGCTACTAAGGCTTGTGCATTGGCCTCTGTATACTTGTTATTACTAAGATAAGATTTCTTAGTAGTGGTAAGGTAAACATGCAATCCTAGGCATTTAAGATATGTACTCATCTTATACTTCCACATGTCAATGTTGTTAACATCATGCATGGGAGGGGCAAGGAAATCCATGAGTGTATAAACAATATGTATGCAAATGCAAATCTAGATTAGCAATCCAAGATCTCACTCCTTGGAGGTTAAACCTAATATCAGGAGCGTTTGCTTGATACCAATTGAAAATACACCTAGAGGGGGGTGAATAGGTATACTAGCTAATATAATGCTAAATGATGTGGAATTAAAACTCAAATGCTACATACTATGTATAACCAAAGTGTGTAGCCGAATTTCCCGTGAAGGGCTCTAAACTATCTCCTTGACATTCCTCTAAATTAAGAGTTAAGGTGCTTTATGAAGCTCTCTTAGTTCAACACAAGTGTGAGAACACAACCAATACCAAGCATGTAAGTGATATGAACAATATAAAGTAATGCAAGATATAAGAGAGATAGAGTTAAGAGATAGTGGATCTAACGCAAAAATAAGATATGTTTCGAGGTTCGAGCCACTGCTCTACGTCCCCGCCTTCACACAGAAAGATTTCTACTATGTCCACATAAGACCTCCCACAAAGGGAACCTCTATCGAGGAATTTGCAATTACAAACTTAGAGTATACCACTCCTTTCTCTAACACAACCACCTCTACTCAAGAGGCAAGACACAGAGCCAAAACACAATTACCTCTACACAAGAGGAATGGGAACTAAGCCAAACTACAATCACCTCTACACAAAGAGGGATAAAAGCACAAAGACAAAGCTCAACACAATCACCTCCACACAAGAGGGATAGCCACAAATCTAAAACAAAGAAGAGATTACAAACATGGTGATCACAGTAGACTGCAAATAACACTTGGTGATCACAATAGACCATAAACAATTTTCTCAAAAAAACAAGATCCTATAGATAGGATTAGATATGATAGCTTAAGTATGAGAAAACAAGGTGTTTGAAAAACAAAATCACAAAGAAAAATACTTGAGAATAATAATAGATAGATATAAAAGTAGAGATCAAAATTAATTTCCCAAAGACTCTCTTTTCTTTGGTTTTTCTAACACTTGAAAACAAATAAAAAATGAAACTTTTTGGCTCAAAAACTCTTTTGAAACTTACTGCAAAACACTAAAAATATTGGAATGAAAGCTCTTTCAAAATCTTATACAAAACAACCCAAGAGAAGGCCTATTTATAGCCTCTCAAAAAACTAGCCATTGGCAGCCAGAAAAGGTCAAAATTGACCTTCCGGTCGACCGACCAACGGTCAAATTTCTGACCGTTGAGCCTCCGGTCGACCGCCTGGTCGATCGAGACTAGCCTGTCGGTCGACCGCCCGGTCGACCCACACTACCCGAGAGTTGGGTAGTTACAGTCGGTCGACCGCCTGGTCGACCGGCCTTCTAAGCTGGCCATGTGCACGTCCTCATGCACATCGGTCGACCGGTCCGATCGACCGTCCGGTCGACCTTCCCCGCCTGCAGTCTCTGGCTGGGATTTTAGGGTAGAAAACTTGGTCTTTTTAATTCTAATAAAATCTCATAAATTCTCATAAATTTCACAAAAATCAGTTCTTATAAATATTTGAAGAACAAATATGTGTGATCAAAAATCAACACATATTACAAACTATTTAAACTATTTTTGTCATATAGGAATTAAGTTTTAATACAAAATTAGTATTTTCTAAAAACCAAACTTTGAACCAGAAACTCTAATATTTCTCAACCTTGTATAAACACAAAAACAAGATATTTAAACTCTTTTGAAGTATAGAGTGTATGGATAGATTCAATACACATATAAAAGATATATCTATACTTTTGACATGAAATTCAAAATAAGTTTTGTTAAATACAAAATTCTAAACATATGAAATAGAATCATCAAAATAAGTTTTTCTAGATATATGAATATAGATGTATATAGATGAAATCCAATATACATTAAACCATATAAACTTGTTTTGATTCTATCTATTCATGAAAACCATATATATATATGTGAACTTGAAATTTAAAACCGAAAACCAAACATATTAAACTTGTGTGTGTGTGAACTTGAGCATATCAACAACTAATCTATCTTACACAAGATCTAAACACAAACTTAAACTAGATAAAGCGAAGCCTTCTTGAAGAACTCCTTCTCCAAGATGACTCGATCCAAATACGATCCATAGAACTTGATTCCATCGAGTGCTAGATGCAATTTTAACGCGCGAGCTCTTGATTCGACATGTGTTAGCTCTAAAATTCCTTTGTTGAAGCCAAGCACTTACTAAGATCATGATCAATAACTGTAACTATATAAACACAAAATCATTAGTACTATAACTACATGAGTTAATTATCATCAAAACTAGAGTGATGAGCTTTTGGGCCAACAAAACGTGCTTATCTTCTCTGATGCAGACACACCACTTCCTCTCCTTTGATTTGGATCACGCATTTGTCTTACCGCGATCGATTCTTGTCTCTCTGATCTGCACAGCGAACGAACCTTGCTCTCTCTGACTCATTTTGAATTTCTGAGCTCCTCCCTCCAATTCCTATTTCAATAGCAAGACCTACCTCTTTTTATAACATGTGTGGCGCTGAGGTTTGTTCGATTCAGTTGGGATCTGAATATTTCTGGTAAAATTATTCCTTATATCGTGTAGTTTTTCTTCTATTTATGTTTTTTGACCCCCGCCAAATCTGTAGCTGTGTGTTTGTGGCTAAGATTTAGGGTTGTTGGGATTTGATCTTGAACTGGAATTTGTTGGGATTTGCTTATGGATTTTTGATTTGATTTTCAGTTTTGACTTGGATTGAGATTGTGTCAGTTGAACTTATATTGCCTTTGGTTGTTGCGTGCCCGCCAACTATTCATTAATTTGTCCCAACGAGATTCTTAACTTTGTTCCTTGTCTTGAGCTATTCTGTTCCTGGTCTCGCTGTTGTGTAATGTGTGTGTTGCGCCTTGGGCATGAGTTGCTATCTCTTTGCTTTGTGTGTGTTGTGCCTATGGCAACTTGCCTCTTGTGTGTGCAATTTTGTCATGGGTTGCTGCCCCTTAGCATGTTGGTACTGATAATGAACATGTACTACAGATCATGAGCTGATGATGATTTCCATGCCATACAACAGACTTCTTTTGCCGAGCTGCTGAAGGGGTCTGAAGCCAATCTCTCATATTTCTGCTAAATTCTACAAATCATAAAATTACAATATCAACGCCACTTTCACACAATTTAATTTATAAAATCGTTTAATAAGAGTGTCAAATAATAGAACAATATAGACTTCATCACGCAAACAGTGAGTCCTTGGTTCATCATCTTTTAGGAATCTTTATTTTTTTTCTTTTCTGAATAATAAGTTTATATATTTTCATTCAACATTCAGGAACTGTTAATGGGTTGGATAAATGATTCCAAATGTTCATCCTAACCCTGTATCGTCTGAAGCAGATGGACGTCAAGATGGTAAGCATGAGTTTTTGAGAAGAAAACAGTAAGACCGATGATATCACGAGCATTAATTTTGTCGTCAATTGTGCGAATTATTGGCATAACTTGGTGCAATCTTTTCTGAGGTTAGGTTGAAAAAGGGTCCTGAGAAGCTGCGCAGTCTCTTGGAGAATAGTTTACTGGTGTGCGCCATGTGATGGAAGGCTAAAATTAAGTTTTGATGGGATGAAAAAAGCTTCAAAGGAGCTAGTGTTGTTGGCTTTGTTGGAAGAAATTTAGTAGGGAAAGTTGTTCTTGCTGGTAGGAGAAGAGTGCTCCTCATGATATGCCATACAATCAGCTTGAGGGTTTTGCTTTGTGGTGGGTTTTTTTTCTAGCTCATAGAGAGGTAATTTAGTGAACAGGAGCTTGTGCACATTTGGAACAGTCGGCAATGCTTCATATCTCCAGTCTTCTATCTCTGCCAACCATCATCTATTTATTGTATATGGATATTTTACATGAGAGAAGATAACAAGTGTGTTGATGTTCTGGCAAGTTCAGCAACTGACACCCCAGAGAATGCATTTGGACTTTTTATTGTCTGAGGGGAGACTCTTTGCTATTAGTCGGACTGGATCCCCAAATAATTTATGTTACTGGAAAGATTTGGAATTTTCAATATTAGTACTGGGCATTTTCCATTCTGAAAAAGGGGGGAAATGCATTTTAGAATTTGGACTTTATAAAGTTAATGTGTTGGTATCTTTTAAATTTGTTGGAATTGAAGAATATAAAGGTGAATCTTCGAGTTGAATTATGGCAAGATCCGTTGATGGAATCAACCGGATGATGGTTGGAGTGTGTTCTCCTTCATTTGTGATGAACGTGGTATATTCACATGTTCAATTCCGACTTCGAATGAATGAGATATTCAAGTCCAAAGATTGCCTAATTCAAAGCCAAAACGGGACTAAAGGTAGCTTAAAGCATTTAATCCCACATTGGCCGTGGGATGGAAGTTTGTGGTGTATATATAGAGAAAATTGAGAACAAAGGGCGTGCCCTTTGGGTACTTGGAGTTTTCGCGCGCGAAAAGGAGGGAACTATGCACGTATGTGCGCGCGCGCGCGCGCCGCCGCTGGCGGCGGCGGCCGGCCGGCGCCGGGTCCGGGTTTGGTTTGGGTTTGGGTTTGGGTCAGGATCTGAACCGATCCGCTAACGGTCGCGAACCAGTTGGACAGCCAAAGGTTGCGAACCAGTTGGCAGGCCAAAGGTTGCGAACCAGTTGGCAGGCCAAAGGGTGCGAACCAGTTGGCAGACCAAAGGGTGCAGCCTTTGGTTGGGTTCAGACCTAAAGGCCCCTTTTGGAATGCTATATAAAGCATTCCAAGTTCTCATTTTAACACACACCAAATCTGAGATTTCTCTCTCTCTCTCTAAAAGTTCTGACTTCGGTTCTGAACTGGGCTCCAGCGAAGTGGGAATCCACGACTTCCAGAGCGACTTCCAACGAAGTGGGAATCCGCAACTTCCAAGTGAAGTGGGAATCCAAAGCGACTTCCTAAAGGAGATTCTGTCAAAATTCTTCAACCTTCCTACGTCCTCAACAGTGGGTGTTCCTCCAAAAGAGTAAGACAAATATTCATTTGAAATTTGTCGTTATACCGCTGTTTTGCTAATCCTGTGTAGGTACTGGTTGACTACGGTTCGACCGTACGGTAATTTGGTAGTGCTATCCAAATACCGTGAAGAAGTGTTGTATCTTGGGAGACCAGCGTCCATTATCCCGTTAGCACCGGTGCGGGGGACGTAATTGTCTTAAGGAGATTCGCTGTAAGCGTACCTCACTTCAAATACTGTATAAGGGGACTAAGTCCTTTATACAGGGGATATACTTTACAGTATATCGAGATTGACTTAGATTTAGTCTAAGTGTTACTATATAAGTGGATTAAGTCCTTTATACAGGGGATATACTTTACAGTATATCGAGACTGACTTGGATTCAGTCTAATTGGTGCTTAAACCAAGGAAGGAAATTGAAAGGTGGTTCTTAAATTAAGGAACGTTCTATTGAACGGAAAACCTCCCACCTGATATTTGCCGACCTGGCCAATTAGATTGTTGATATCTCAGTGATCTTGATTAGTTGTCAGATTGATTCTTGTTAAGCAGGATACCCAACAATCTTAAGACAATTATCGTTTCTTACTTATGTTCTGCTTGAACTTGAAGAAAGATGTCTGAGACAAATCAAGATAGCTCAAGTAAGGCACCAAACATGCTACAAGCATTGATGCCTACTCCACTTCCTAACCCGAAGCCGGAGAAGCCAGGAAAATTTGATGGCACAGAATTCAAGAGGTGGCAACAGAAGATGCTCTTCTACTTGACCACTCTTCATCTGGCCAGATTCCTGGAGGAAGATCCACCAGAGCCTGCAACTGATGCATGGACTCAATGTGACTTCCTTTGCCGAAATTATGTTCTTAATGGACTGGATGACTCTCTTTATAATGTCTACAGTCCAATCACTACGGCAAAGAAGTTATGGATCAGTCTTGACAAGAAGTACAAGACTGAGGATGCTGGTACCAAGAAGTTCGTCGTTGGACGATTTCTGGAGTACAAAATGGTGGACAGCAAGACTGTAATCAGTCAGGTGCAAGAGTTCCAACTTATCTTGCACGAGATAGAAGCTGAAGGTATGATCCTACCTGAAACTTTTCAGGTTGCTACTATCGTGGAGAAACTCCCACCTGCGTGGAGAGATTTCAAGAACTACCTTAAGCACAAGCGAAAGGAGTTAAAGTTGGAAGATCTCATTGTAAGGCTTCGAATTGAGGAGGACAACAGAAAGTCCGAGAAAAGGAGCAGTAAGAACTCCTACGAAGCAAAAGCCAATGTGATCGAGGACTCAAAGGGAAAGCGTCTACTTCCAAAAGCTTAAAGCGGAAGAAGACTTCCCAGGGGTACAAAGGCAAGGTCCAAGAAGGCAAGAACATGCGCTTCAAGGGAACTTGCTACATCTGCAACAAAGAGGGGCATAAGGCGAATGAATGTCGCAGCCGTCTCAAACAAAACAAGAATCTTGTTGATGGTCTTTTTAAAGACAATGTTGCAGTGGTAGACAAAAAGTCTGTGTATCTGTACTCGAAGCTTATAAATAAAGAAAATTCTTCTGTTTATTTGCTTGAGTCTCCTATTTTGTGGCATGCTAGATTAGGGCATGTAAATTACAAGTCTTTGAAGAACTTGTCTAATCTGGGATACATTCCTAAACTCAACTTGGAAGAAATTCGCAAGTGTGAGGTTTGTGTTGAGGCCAAGTTGGCTAAAAATTCATTTCACTCAATAGATCGAAATACAGAACCTTTAGGGTTAATTCATAGCGATCTATGTGACTTGAAGTTTATGCCAACTAGAGGCGGTAAAAAGTATTTCATTACTTTTATCGATGACTGTACAAGATACTGTTATGTGTATCTTTTAAACAGTAAGGATAAGGCAATAAATATGTTTACAACATATAAAGCCGAAGTTGAGAATCAACTCAACAAGAAAATCAAGATTCTAAAATCCGATAGAGGCGGAGAATATGAATCAAATGATTTTAGTGAGTTATGTGCTAGTTTTGGTATAATCCATCAAACTACAGCACCATACACTCCTCAGCAGAATGGAATTGCTGAACGGAAGAACAGAACTTTGAAGGAGATGGTTAATTCCATGCTCGTAAGTTCTGGAGCTCCGCAGAACTTGTGGGGGGAAGCTCTATTAACTGCAAATCATATTCTAAATAGAGTACCCCACAAGAAACTTGGTCTTATACCATTCGAGTTATGGCATGGAAGGACACCTTCCTACCATTACCTCAAAATGTGGGGGTGCCTTGCAAAGGTGCTGGCACCATTACCCAAAAAGACTAAGTTGGGAGCAAAAACTATAGACTGCGTATTCATAGGCTATGCCTTGAATAGTAGTGCCTATAGGTTTCTGGTTCATAAATCAGAAATACCAGATATTCATGTAAACATGATTATCGAATCTCGAGATGCTGTGTTCTTTGAAGACATCTTTCCGTACAAACGGGAAGCAGATAAGACTTCTGGGAAAAGAACACACGAGATGGCGTTCAGGGACGAAAGCCCCGAGGAACGAAATGTAAATGCGGAAATTGAACCAAGAAGAAGTCAGAGATCTAGAATCTCAAAATCTTTTGGTCCAGATTTCATAGCATACGCTATTGAGAGCGAGCCTCAAACATTTAAAGAGGCTATGTCAACCCCAGAAGCACAAATGTGGAAAGAAGCTATAAATAGCGAAATAGAATCCATACTAAGTAATCATACTTGGGAATTGGTAAACTTGCCTCCTGGAAGTAAACCAATTGGGTGTAAGTGGATTTTCAAACGAAAATTAAAACCCGATGGATCTATCGATAAGTACAAGGCTAGATTAGTAGCCAAGGGTTATCGGCAAAAAGAAGGACTTGACTACTTCGATACATATTCACCAGTAACAAGAATAACGTCCATTCGGATGTTGATTGCGATTGCAGTATTGCACAACTTAGATATCCATCAAATGGATGTCAAGACTGCATTCTTAAATGGTGAATTAAATGAAGAAATTTATATGGAGCAACCAGAAGGATTTATAGTCAAGAACCAAGAACACAAGGTGTGTAAATTGGTAAAATCCTTATACGGTTTAAAGCAGGCTCCAAAACAATGGCATGAGAAATTTGATAGTGTCATGATCAAAGATGGATTCACTATCAATGAATGCGATAAGTGTGTTTACACGAAAACAGTTGGAGATGCATGTATCATTGTTTGTCTTTATGTAGACGACATGTTGATACTTGGGACTAATATTGAGATTATTAAGTCCACTAAAAGAATGTTATCCAACAGTTTTGATATGAAGGATCTGGGAGTTGCTGATGTAATTTTAGGAATTAAAATTACTAGAACACCAGATGGAATCAGTCTATCTCAATCTCACTACGTGGATAAGATGATAGAAAGATTCAAGGATCATGGATAAAAGAGAATACAAATCCTTTTCTCCCACACGTCCACCTTCATAAGAATACAGGAACTGGAATACGCCAGTTGGAGTATTCTCAGATTATCGGAAGTCTAATGTATTTAATGAATTGCACTAGACCCGATATTGCTTACGCTGTAAGCAAGTTAAGTAGATATACTAGCAATCCTAGTGATCTACATTGGACCGCTCTACTACGAGTATTGGGTTACGTATCACATACCAAGGAATATGCCTTGAGATATGGAAAGTATCCTCCTGTACTGGAAGGATACAGTGATGCTAATTGGATTGCAGATTCTGAGGAATCAAAATCAACTAGCGGATACGTATTTACTCTAGCAGGAGCAGCGGTATCATGGAAATCTTCTAAGCAAACATGTATTGCCCGTTCCACTATGGAATCGGAATTCATAGCCTTAGATAAGGCTGGAGAAGAAGCTGAATGGCTTCGACAATTCTTAGAAGATATACCGTTATGGCAAAAGCCAGTGCCCGCTATATGTATACACTGCGATAATCAAGCAGCTATATCTAGGGCACAAAATGTGATATACAACGGTAAGTCTAGACATATTCGTCGTAGACATAATACCGTGAAGCAGTTGCTCTCAAATGGAATTATCTCTATTGACTTTGTATCGTCAAAAGATAATTTAGCGGATCCGCTTACTAAAGGTTTAAGTGGAGAGCGTATAAACTGCGCATCGAGGGGAATGGGTCTAAAAGCCTAACCTTACCGAGTCAGCTTAATGGAAACCTCACTTAGCGACTGGAGATCCCACGGACTAAGTTCAAGAGGAAAAACTAGTTATGATTGACTCAGCAAGTAAGCACTTGGGAGCTTGACTCCAATCCATTCCTATGGTGCACATAAGTGCTTTTCTACAAGTGGGTTAAGGATAAGCTTAACGCTTTTAATGATGCCTATATCTTGTTACTAAACAAGTGGAGTAGAGTAGACTACTCTTAATAGGTCCATCACCTATGTGAGTATAGAGTTGGGTCGGCTCTTTGGGAATCTCTATGGAGGCTGTTATTCCCTAAAGATACTCTCTGAAACCAAGAATGTCCAGGGCCAAAACGGACACAACAGAGAACCAAAGTTGATTTGGAAAGTCACTGTGTGAAGCTTGTTGACTTGGCTTACACTAACGGCTAACAGTTCAAGGCCTAGTTCACTGATTAGCCAGTAAGTCCGATAAAGCTTTCGCTATGGAAGGTTCAAGACCTAGTTCACCTATCCTTATGCAGTTTCTTTTCTCAAGTACCTTTCACAATAGAGTCAGTCTCTTTGTGTGTCATTTCCTTGAATCTCCATTCATTGTGGGGGATTGTTGGAATTGAAGAATATAAAGGTGAATCTTCGAGTTGAATTATGGCAAGATCCGTTGATGGAATCAACCGGATGATGGTTGGAGTGTGTTCTCCTTCATTTGTGATGAACGTGGTATATTCACATGTTCAATTCCGACTTCGAATGAATGAGATATTCAAGTCCAAAGATTGCCTAATTCAAAGCCAAAACGGGACTAAAGGTAGCTTAAAGCATTTAGTCCCACATTGGCCGTGGGATGGAAGTTTGTGGTGTATATATAGAGAAAATTGAGAACAAAGGGCGTGCCCTTTGGGTACTTGGAGTTTTCGCGCGCGAAAAGGAGGGAACTATGCACGTATGTGCGCGCGCGCGCCGCCGCTGGAGGCGGCGGCGGCGGCGGCCGGCCGGCGCCGGTGCCGGTGCCGGGTCCGGGTCCGGGTCCGGGTCCGGGTCCGGGTTTGGGTTTGGGTTTGGGTTTGGGTCTGGGTGAGTTCGGGTTCCCTACCTGGCCTGGTTCTTTTTGAATTGGGTCTCAAGGTATGATCCGAACCAGATCCACTTCCAAACCAGACCGGACCCGATCCACCAACAGGTTGCGAACCTGTTGGACTGCCCGCTCCGCTGTCAGGATCTGAACCGATCCGCCAACGGTCGCGAACCAGTTGGACAGCCAACGGGTGCGAACCAGTTGGCAGACCAAGGTTGCGAACCAGTTGGCAGGCCAAAGGTTGCGAACCAGTTGGCAGGCCAAAGGTTGCGAACCAGTTGGCAGGCCAAAGGGTGCGAACCAGTTGGCAGGCCAAAGGGTGCGAACCAGTTGGCAGACCAAAGGGTGCAGCCTTTGGTTGGGTTCAGACCTGAAGGCCCCTTTTGGAATGCTATATAAAGCATTCCAAGTTCTCATTTTAACACACACCAAATCTGAGATTTCTCTCTCTCTCTCTAAAAGTTCTGACTTCGGTTCTGAACTGGGCTCCAGCGAAGTGGGAATCCACGACTTCCAGAGCGACTTCCAACGAAGTGGGAATCCGCAACTTCCAAGTGAAGTGGGAATCCAAAGCGACTTCCTAAAGGAGATTCTGTCAAAATTCTTCAACCTTCCTACGTCCTCAACAGTGGGTGTTCCTCCAAAAGAGTAAGACAAATATTCATTTGAAATTTGTCGTTATACCGCTGTTTTGCTAATCCTGTGTAGGTACTGGTTGACTACGGTTCGACCGTACGGTAATTTGGTAGTGCTATCCAAATACCGTGAAGAAGTGTTGTATCTTGGGAGACCAGCGTCCATTATCCCGTTAGCACCGGTGCGGGGGACGTAATTGTCTTAAGGAGATTCGCTGTAAGCGTACCTCACTTCAAATACTGTATAAGGGGACTAAGTCCTTTATACAGGGGATATACTTTACAGTATATCGAGATTGACTTAGATTTAGTCTAAGTGTTACTGTATAAGTGGATTAAGTCCTTTATACAGGGGATATACTTTACAGTATATCGAGACTGACTTGGATTCAGTCTAATTGGTGCTTAAACCAAGGAAGGAAATTGAAAGGTGGTTCTTAAATTAAGGAACGTTCTATTGAACGGAAAACCTCCCACCTGATATTTGCCGACCTGGCCAATTAGATTGTTGATATCTCAGTGATCTTGATTAGTTGTCAGATTGATTCTTGTTAAGCAGGATACCCAACAAATTTTACAAAGAATATTAAGAGAGTGGGATTGGATGGCATCCTGTGTAGTACATCGCTTTTGTTCCTCGGAAAGCAAGAAAACTGTCGTAAAACAAGGAGATATTTTTTTTCTTTTCTTTTTTTCTTGAAGAAAAGGGTATACAATATATCATACAGTAAACAAAGATAACTGGCTATTTTAATGTCACCTATAAATTATTTAAAATTGTTGGGACTTGAAATTGTCTAAGTGAGTTTGAGATAATTTAAGCTGAAATTTTAGATGGGATCCGTTGTTCGAAATGAACGAAAAATAGTTGGAATGTGTTCTCCTTCCATTGGTGAAGAACTTGGTATATTCACATGTTCAATTCTGCTTCCAAATGAATGAGATATTCAAGTCGGAAGAGACCAAAAAATTGAAAACTCTTTAGTCACACATTGAAAGTGGTAATGAAAGTTGAGTGGTTTAAATATGAAACGTTTGGAGCTAAGGGTATGCCCTTAGGGTACTTGGAGTTTTCGCGCGCGTTTGGGGGAAGGCAAACCCACATGCGCGTCGCTACCCCGCCCTGCCCTGTCGCCGGTGTTGGGGCACACACGGACCGGACCGCAAGTGGGGGACTCGGCTCAATATTGAAGCAGGGAAGAGGTAATCGTGCCCGACTTGACCCGAAGTGCGTTTTCTAGCCCGAAACGGGTGACAGTTTCTTGGTTGCAAATAGTTTTCGAACCGTGAACTGTTGACAGGATGGTTCCTATTGAACCGTCAGAACTATTGTACCGGCTCTAAATAAACCGTTACAACTTCAAAATGGTTCTTTATGTGTACCTACTCCACTATTTCCTCTATATAAATCGGAGATTTCCATCTCAGAATTCACACAGAACTCGAAATCAATCAAGTGAAATTTTAAATCTCAGAATTCACACAGAACTCGAAATCAATCAAGTGAAATTTTATTCTCTCGCATTCCCTGATATGAATATTTCCTATAAAATGTTACGACAAAAATTCTCTACCCGAATTTGCCTTGATCCGAATTTTTCATCTTCCAATTAGTGAAAGGTACAGGTCAATTTTGATTGGACTGTACGAGCATTTGTATTGTGTTATGTAAATATCCTGAAGGAGTATTGAATTTTGAGAGACCAACGTTTATATCCATAAGCACACTAATGAGGGACATAATTGTCTTAAGGAGATTCACTTTACGCATACCTCACTCCATATTTTTTATATTTTGAAGTAATGTTCTTATTGCAAGAATTATTGTTAAATTATTATTCTTGAATAAATAATTATTGTATTATTATTAATACTAAACTGACTAAATATCAGTCTGATTGGTGTCTAAGGAAGGGATTTGAAAGGTGATTCTTAAATTAAGGAACGCTCTATCGAACAGAGAATCTCCCACCCGATTGTCACAAACCAGGTCAATTAGACCGATCGCTCTTGATTGGTTGTCAAGAATAACAATCTTTAGACAATTAGAGCAGCGTATTGAAGTTGCTAACTTTTACTCTTCTTGAATTGCAGAAAATATCTGATACTAATCAAGAATATAGTACCAATAGGGCATTAAATGTGCCAATCCAGACTATGGCGTCTCCTCTTCCTCATAATCCAAAACCGGAGAAGGCATAAAAATTTGATGGCACGGAGTTCCAGAGGTGGCAACAGAAGATGCTCTTCTATCTGATCACTCTGGATCTGGCTAAGTTCCTGCAAGAAGATCCACCAGAACCTGACACTAATCGAGACTCTGTCCTTACAAATTCATGTATGGACATAAGGTGACTTCTTTTGCCGAAATTATATTCTTAATAAACTGGATGACTCTCTCTACAATGTCTGCAATGTAAGGGTCCTAGATTTAAACATGAATTACCATAATCAACATCTGTTAAACTTTAATCAATCAGATAATTTTCAAATTTTTCGACAGCATCTCCTCTATAATAAGAAGTCTTCCCTAGTACAATATCTCAGATTTTAGCTAACATCATCCTATTTATTAATATATAACATCTCACGCAATATGTAATACTATTTCAGCTTGACATCGCCTACTTATCAACTGAAAATTCCATTATATAATTTTAATTCAAAGTTAATTCAATTGAAGATATACACTAAAGTATTCCTCTAGATATAACATTCTAACACAAAATCAACTATAATTTCTACTCAATATAAAAATTATAATCATGTATATCTATCTCCATTAATCAATTGTTAATTATTACTCTTACTCATAAGTATACCACTACTATTAGCACTAACCTAAAATACTAATACAATCAAAATTTACAAAAAGAATCACATTCCACAATAAATACATACATCATCTTAGAAAAACATCCTTGCAGCTCTAAGGTGAGCCTTCGCCTTGTCATGACCTGAAAACATCAATTTGAGATGGGGTGAGCTCAATAGCTCAGTGAGTAAATTCATTCTAATTTAAGTTGCATTTAATATTAATAAAAGTCAAGTATGATGTAGTTGAACAATTTAAAGAATAATCTCAATTTTTTTCCTACTTATGATGAGTAGTATAGCTTATTAGGTTATTGATTCTTTTTATTATCTGATGCTTATTCTTCGCACTCTTATGGACACACGTGTCCTAATTTTTAACATATTATTTTTGTGTTTACAATACCTAATCTATTTGTCCATCTCTTATTTTCTCCTGATGATTCACCAATATATACAGACCAATACCGCACTTATATTCAGTTTGTAACACATTCGTATCTTACGTATGACACGTTCACAAACATGTCTCTTAGAGCTTACAATCTTACTTACTTTTATATTACTTTACAAGTTATTATTATCCTTCTCGCATAAATATGAAATGCAACACATGCGAACATCACATACCGCTCATGATAGTATTAGTTTATAATCATATGTTTATGCATAATGAAGCACACAACAACCACATTCATATACCGGATGTTATAAACAACACATCCATATACGGATGTCATAAACAATCACATCCACATACCAGATGTCATAAATACATATTCATGTATGCTTTTAATTCACCAAGTAAAAATCAAGACATATAAATTTGTGCCAAGCATACTTCAATAAAAATAATAACAATACTCCCTTTCAATCACCTATGGTTCAACCCTGTTCCTTCTTTCAATATATTAAATAATAACAACACTTTCCTTCGATCACCTCTGATTCATCCTGATCCCTTCCTCTAGTGTATTAAAAATAATAATATTCTCCTTCAATCACCTCCGGTTTAATCCGGTCTCTTCCTCTCAGGTATTAAATAATAACAATAATCCCCTTCGATCATCTCCGTTTCAACACGATCCCTTCCTCCGATGTATTAATAAAAATTAATATGTTATAACAATATATAATATTCTCGAATCACTAACATGAATGAGTATTATAATTTGTAATAGTAAACAACATATATATTCTTGAATCACCAATATGAATATCACAAACTCGCATGTAATGATATGCACACATAGAACTAGCAATCTTATACATACATAGAGATAGCAAACACATTCACACTATCTTTATTTTCACATAAATATATATTTATTCACATAAATATATATACATAGGACTAGCCCTTTCTTATTTATCAATTATTAGCGATCATAGGATTTCAAACACGCATCCCTCACTATCTTGTTTTCACACATGATAATAGTCTTATAATTAGCATGTTATACACAACCACCAAAAATGTTGTTCTAGAATTAAAAGCTTTGCCCACCAATCTGTATTATTAATTAGTTCATGGTTATAAATATGTAGTTCTAACTCACATAGTATTCCTAATTTCTATTCATGTTCTCAATCATTCCATATGAATTTTAATATACGAAGATACAATACACACAAATATATCAACCATCAAGTACACCAATCACTAATTATTTACTCACTTTTTGGTTTGTTATCGTAGTTTTGTAGAGCTCTTATAGTACTTAGGAGATACCAAACACACATAATGCATACGACATAATAGTTTAGACTGTCTAAAAATTACTGAAGACAAATCATCTAAATGCAGGCCTCATGCTAAACGCGAGGGTCGCGTTTCAACTCAAAACGCAGATCTCACGTCTTATCAATAAACACGGAAGTTGCATTCTTCGACAAACGCGAATGTCACATTGTTTCTTCAAAACGCGGACCTCAGGATCGCGTTTCAACTTCAAAATGCACATCTGTGAGCTCTGCGTTTCAACACTAACGCGAGCCTGCGAGTTCTATGTTTCAATGCCAAAATGAGGTCCGCGTCTAATGCGAGACTCGCATTTCTGCTGTAATAGACAATAATTTACTGTGTCAATTACACTCACTTTTTCTCCATGTAATGGGGAATAAATTTCCATTATGGAGATATTTAAGCGGTCGGTTATACCCCAGAAATCTCTATAAATAGATCTGAAAAGCTATAGAGGAGAGAACTTTTAGGAAGAAGAGAGAATACACACAAGAGTATTGAAAGAGATAAAGAGAAAACTTTTTACAACTTATTGAGTTTAAGTTTAATCTCTTTGAGATTTCAGCCATTACTTAAGGTTTATACTTTACCAGTGAGCTATCAATGAGAGTAAGAAGATCAAAGATCAAGCTTCAAGTTCGGCTTGTCAACAGAGAATAAGAATCACTCTCCACCGCTACATAAAGAATCTAATACTAAATAAATAAAATAGAAACCATCCTTCCTCTTTTGTAAAGAGATTTTTGATCCGTTGTAATCTTTTTTGTAAGTAATTAAAGATTTTTACACGCTCAATTTTCTAATAAACAGAAGATGGTAACTCTGCTGGGGAATATTTTCTTCACTGATGAAAAGGCCGTAGCGCAAGCCGACCTGAAGCTAATTGGATCAACCGTCGAATCGCTTGTCGTCGAATTTGACTAAGAGAAGTTTGAACAACTTCTCTTCTCGACTCCTTTAGCTCTAAATCCATGCGAAAGCACCGCAAAGTCTCAAACGAGTCTCGTTCTCTAGTCTCATCAGAGGCTTCTCAAGGAAAAGCTTCCTCGAAAGTTAACCATACACTTTCGACAAAGCAATCAGTCAACCTCTCTTGAGGTTCACGTAACCTCCCTTGGAGCCAACGCGGCTTGTGATGAAGTCTCTCAGGAGCCCTGCAACACCAGTGTTATGGCTCAAGGCCAACACAACAACAAAGATCAATCTCACTGTCAAGCTCCTCTTGAAGCTTAGCAAACTCGAGTTAATCGCCTTCGCGGTTGGAAGACCTCTACTCCAAGTAACCAAGATACAATCTCTTACAGTTCACTTTGATACTCAGCAAACATAGTTTACAGGGGGTTCATGTTCGTATTTAAATCGAGCAATTTCAAACACCAATTCATGTTAAAAAATTGTGTGGTGCTCGGAATAAAAAGTACCGTGTAGCCTAAGGCTAACGGGTCGTATCCACGGGGAGAGATGCAATGAAAGTTTTTCGGTGTCTTTGTTTCAAAATAGTTTAGGTTCTGTTTTTTTTTAAAGAAAACAAAAAAAAGATGGTGTGATTGAGAGTTGGTTTGTTTTGAAAAAGAGAGTTTGTTTTTTTTTTTTTATAAAGAGAAAGATCCTGGCTCACTAATCCTATACTCAACTATAAACTCTTCTCTTGAAAGTTTTAGTTGCCTGAAATGATCATAGGCATAAGTTCAACATTGAATTTCACAAGCATCCAAGTAAAGCAAATAGATCAGTTTTGGAAAGTTTAACTTTATTTTAAAAAATGGTTTTTTAAGATGAATGTTAAATCATCAAGCAACTGAGCAAGTATGGAATAAAAACAACCTTTAAAAAAGTTTGAAACTAAAGTTTTAAAAACTAATTCCCATCCTCATGTGCCTTCAAGAACACTTGTGAATGCAAGACTTGAATATTAAGCATTCAAATGAATCAAGTGGGTACATTTTCACAAAAATAACTCAAGAAGAAGACTTATAGAAGAGGGAGGATAGGGATCCCAAAAAATCGAATTAGCTACTCATAATTGACATAAAGCAAGAAGATGAAATAACACAAGACATACCGGCAAAAATGAGGTGGAGAAAAGCCCGTCGAATATTTATTGATGTCACTTCAATCTTGAATTACAACACTCTTTCTCTCTCACTTGTTGTTAGACTAAACTAGAATAAAAATAAGCAATGAAAATTACAATTACTTGCAACTAGCTAGCAAAAATCCTAGCCTTAGAGTAAAGCAAAACTTAATTCTAATCTTTTGCTCTGTATGGTGGGGTATTTATAGGAGGAGAAACAATGGGATTAGCGTGTGAAGATAAGGGAAAATCCGCTGGCCCCACGACCTTAACATTGCCACGGAAACGTGGCTAAAAGCCACATTTCTACGGCAGTATGATTAGTCTGCAATTCTGCATCAACATATCGTATTTCCCTGCTCTGTTATGAATAAAATATCGCTTCTAAGTCATATTGTGGTCTATTTTGCAGATAATCAAGAGTTTAAGGGCAAAATCAGAATAAGAGCCTAATTAAACCCAATTTTGGGTAATTAAATAAAATTTCTTGGAGACCAAGGTAGAGAGTTTCTAGAAGATAAATTAGATCCAGAAATTGGGGATGAATCTGGAGAAAAAGGGTTCGAATTACCGAAAACCATAACATTCAGAACCTTCTCGCAGCTGGACGAAACAACAGGGCAAAACTAGAGATCTAAGTCCCTGGTATTACCGCAGAACTGTTGCAATTGTCGCGGATCCATGACACTGTGGTGGGCCCACCGTCGATCTTTGACTCGTGGCTTCGTCTCATCATCCCAGATGGTTCCTTTGCCTATAAATACTGCATTTTGGGCCAGAAACGAGATTCAAGGGCTATTGGCTAGGTTTTTTCCTCTTTAGTGTAGAGCAGTGTACTTCTTCTTTTTCTTCTTCTTTTATACTTTTTTAATTTTAGATCATGTATTAGGACAGAGATTGATTCAGAAGAGAAAGAGAAAGATTGATGTAATAAAGAGTGACAATCTATAAAAGCTTCCTCCTTTCCTTCCATAGTTTCTTCTCTAACATCTAACATTACTAGATAACTTTCTTTTCATGACAATCTAACTACTAATCACTAATCATCTAATCCCTTACTTGATAATCCACATGAATCTAATAGCCTCTACAGTGCAAGAGCCATTGATGGCTCATGATGATGGGTTCTAACATCTAACTTGCTAACTTTTTTATTTCATGCTTGCCTCTAAGTAATTTTTATGATCTAATATTTATGATAGCTTGCTCTTGATGCAAGTTTGAATGTGAAGAACCATCTTGTGTGCCATATTTTGAATCATCTCTTGAAGCCAAGGATTAGAGATGGCCAAGGATCCATGAGAGGTAACTATCACTAAGACATTAGCATGATTAGTGAAGTACTTAGTAGTTCGTAGCCATGAATTTTTTACTCAAACTATTTATAAAATCACTTTATACTTTTCTTATCAATGTTTTCATCATCTTCTTTGTTCACCATAAGTTTCATCTCTTTTCTATTTTGTTTTTAATACCACTTCCTAAATCACTTCACAAAGTTTTCCATTCCAGTTCGTGTTTTATCTCACCTTCTATTTCTTGTTTATTTTCTTCCACCAACACCATACTATTTATATCGACGATTTTAACACCTTCTTCTCCTATAACTTCTAGTTTTCTTTTCTCTTTCGTAAACACAGAAGAACTCGTTAACAAAACAACGTGAACGAACTATTAATGCTTCTATCACCTCCTATCCCTGTAGATTCGAACCGCATAGCCTATATGCTATAACAAAAGTATCAAGGAAGCCAAAGCACCACACACTTTCATTGATTTTTTAAAACACACATTTTCATGCACGGTTACCCTCTAATCAAATTTTGGCATCATTGGCGGGGATGGTAACGGTTTTGAACTCACATTTTTGTTAAGTTTTTCTTCTCTGTTTTGCTGTGTAGGTCAAAATTTTTAGAATCTAAGAACTACAAAAGTCTATACTAACTTGTGTTGACACTTTAAAAAAAGACAAGATTCTTACTGGCCTGAACAATGTCTAAACTTGTTGACATTTAAAGACAAGTGAAAGATAGGCTGATTGGTCTGAACAATGTCTAAACTTGTTGACATTTACAAAAGGCAAGTGATAGACAAGCTGACGACCAGTTCTGTACTTGTTGACATTTACAAAAGACAAGCAACAGATAAGCTGACGACCAGTTTTCACCCATCTCCGAGGGACAAGGAAGCAACTTGGACTCTACTGATCAGACAGTAAGCCCAGATTGTCTCTAAACAGACCTCAGCAGGTCTAAGATGCTAGCACTTAGCATCACATGAGCCCAAGAGACAGCCTTGCTTGAGAGGCTAAGATCATCCAACTTCGTCTGAAGCATTCACAGCTCCGTCAGGAAGCTAACCTATAGCTTCGCCTGAAGTGCTCAGTTAACTCCGCAGAGAGTTAGCTTCGCTTGAAGCAGAAGGATGTTCGGTAGCTTCGCCACAGACGATATCTAGCTCCGCTGAAGAGCTGTCTTCTGACTTCGCCACATGCGCCTTCCAGCTCTCCGCTGCGAGCTCAACACGGACAGCTCCACTACGGGTCTGCTACGGTCAACCTTTGACCAATTAAATCTCCAGATGAGATCAAATCTAATCAGGATTGAGATCAAATCCAATAAAGATCAAATCTGAGATCAAATTTGGCAGTTGATTGCTATAATCTCTTGACTCTCCTAAAACGAGTAAGAGGATCAAGGGAGATCTTCCAACTATATGGAAAGGATCAAAACAGATCAAGAGGATCAACCGACCTGCTATTTCTAGCTTCGCAGAAGCTGATCCTAGCCTCGCAGCAAGGCTACTTTCTAGATTTAGACAAATTTGATTCAATCTGTTTCTATATTTTCAAGGGACAATTATACCCCTGCTCTCCCTATAAATAGCCCACCAGGGGCACAAGGAGAGGAGACAGGTGATACGCTCCAGAGAGACGACAGGCTTCTCGAGAGGACGCACCGCGCACAAACAGAGATCTACACTCTTGCTTCCAAGAATTCAGAGACTTCAGAGAATCACTTCTCTAATCAGGGTGCTGATACCCTAATACCTTCCTTCCTCTCAAGGAATTTTCGGAACCAGGCGAGAAGGAATTCCTAAGCGAAGGCGGTTTTGAGAAGCAACAAGAGGGTTCTACCAACCTTCTGTTCTCCGATTCCCTGAACCAGGCAAGAAGGGAATCTCATCGCTCGCATCGTCAAAGGGACAAAGTGGTCGCGCGCTGACCAGACTCCTATCGGCACACTTCTCCAGAATCTCAGAGGAGATATACTTGTAATCTTTTGTGTTACTTGTAATTTAGCTCCTCGACCTTTTTTTTTAAGTTTTCCCCTTTGCAAATCAATGGAAAATAGATGGCGACTCCGCTGGGGAGATTATTCTCCACTGCTGAGAATCAAGTGTCGCAATGCGACAGACAGACCTTCGTGTCTATCTCTGAATTCAGGAAAGCCGGTGCAGCCAGAGCCTCTCTGGCTAAATCTTCATGCAAGCCTCTGCGGAGACAAATAAGGCTCCCTGCGAGCCTGCTGCGGTTCTCTGGCGCAACAAGGAAGCACGCCCGCAGTCCAAGTCCAACACTTTAGAGAACCTGGTCGTCCACTTCGACCAGGAAAATATGAAGAAGTCCTCTCTGGGGGGTGGTCTAATGTTTCGCGCGCGGAAACATAGAAAGGTCTCCATGATCAGGGTTTCAGAACAGAAACCAGGAACATAGTTCTGCCAACACCCCTCAGCCTCGCGCTGTGCCTAGTCAGGTTCCTTGCGAACCTAAATCTCCCTTGTCAAAGCAGATGTGGAGACCAAATCAGAAGGCTCTGAATAAAGCCTCAGGCGTAGCTACGCCACAAGTGCGTCTCTCTCGTGAAGAAAAAGGCAAGATGCCCGCCTGCTCCAACAATGCTGCCAGCCGCGAAGTTACAGCGGTGACCATACCTTCGCCCAACTCAAGAACAACAACTCGCATCAGCCTCGCTCTCATGAGCGAAGCTACTGTACCTCAGCGTATGCATGATGTTCGCAGCAGCATAGCGGATAAAGCACCACAACGTGCTTCGTTCCCCAGTTCTTCAAGCGCTAAGCTCGCGCTTTGTGGCGGAGCTAAGGGATTGTCCCTAAGTGCTGATAGCGTTACTTATGCAGCTTCAGCGCCCGAGGGCGTTTCCAAAGCTTTTAGCTGCGAAGTTAGAGCCAAAGCACTATCTAAGGCTAATCGCCTTCGCAGCAGCATAGCGGATAAAGCACCACAGCGTGCTCCGCTCTCCAGTTCTTCAAGCGCTAAGCTCGCGCTTTGTGGCGGAGCTAAGGGATTGTCCCTAAGTGCTGATAGCGTTGCTTATGCAGCTTCAGCGCCCAAGGGCGTTTCCAAGGTTCTTAGCCGCGAAGCTAGAACTGAAGCATTATTCAATGCTAATCCCCTCTGCGGGGATAAAAGGAGCAGGACATCGTCCTACGCGTGATCCAAAAGAGCCTCTGTGCTGGATCGTTTAGGCCCAACTGGGTCTGACTTGCGAGAATTCCTGACAAACAAACGGAAGTCAGAATCTTTCCGAACTACTCCCCCCTGTTGTCAATAAGTGGGATGTCAGCTAGTGACAGTCCACTCAGTCCATTGCCGGCTAGGACCAATCCTCGCCACTTCCCCAGGCCGACGATCAGTTTTTGATCGGCTGTCGGTACAAGCCCCGGTGAAACATCATAAAAGGAGCGTATCGTGAGATCTACCCTCTGCATCCGTCAACATGACCGAAGAGGACGAGAGCTGCACAGGGGCAGACAAGCGTCCGACGACACTCCCTACAGTTTTTCAGATCCAGATTACAGCCCAGGCTTAGGCGAAGTCTTAGTGCATGAAGAAGGTGTCTTCCGAAACACCAGATCTAGGGTGGCGATACCCTACAGTTATGAACAACCTTCTTTCTCAATGGCAGTAGCCTCGCCGGAACTAAAGGGAGGATCAGTCCAATCATCTGATGAAGAGGATGAAGATAGTGGCTATGCCTCTTCGGCGACAGTCAGCTCAGTGCGAACAGACAGAGCATCAGTAAACATGGCTGAAAATGGTAACGAAGACCTTCGCCGACATTTGGAAACTCAGGAGCAAACTTCCAAACCCAGCAAGAAGCTCTGGACAACATTCAACAGATGCTCGCTCAACTCCTCAATAACCAGAATAACAATGATACTGGGAGCAACCATAATGAGGAAGAACATCTTAGCAATGACCAGCCAAAGACAGAAAAGTCCAAGGATGGTTCTTCTTTAGACGCTGAAGTTCTTAAGGGCCTCCAAGCTCAAATCGCATCCCTAACTCAGAGGGATGAATTAAAGAAAGTAGGGACAGTCCGTCCTTACCCGCTGGAGTGGGATTTAGTGCCATACCCACCGAAGTTCAAACCACTAACGTTACATACGTACGATGGAAAGAGCTCGCCAAACCAGCACATCTACTATTTTCGGTCTCAAACCGGTAATGTTATAGACAATGATGCTATCATGGCTAGGCTGTTCATTGGCACCTTAAAGGGGGTAGCATTTGATTGGTTCTGAAGTCTCCCTCCGGGCTCTGTAATTCCTGGATCGACCTAGAAACCTGCTTCCTTTCTCGTTTCTATGAAGATGATACCGAGGTAACCATGGACAGCTCCTCTCCACCGTGCAGAAGAAGGGCGAATCTGTCCGTGACTATATTGAGCGATTCAAACTTGTCTTTGATGTGCCAGCAGGATGCCGTTACCCATGCTCTTCAAGACGTGCAGGCATAACTTCTTAGACCAATAGAGGTTCACATGGGGGCTGTCAAAGCCCATACCAGAAAGAATTGGTCGAACAAGCTGAGATAGCCGAAAAGTCAGCTAAAAAGTTTGAACCATCCACTCCTAAAGCCAAATGGGGTATGAACAACAAAGGACGCGACGACATGGCGCAGTCTTCTCAAGCCAAAGGGAAGGAGACTATGTCTGTTGAATTATCAGAGGATGTTCAGTCGAAGGCCAAGAAGAGTGGCTTTTAATAATCAGGAGTCTAGGTTTCCTCTGAAACAGTACTCCTTTAGAGACGATCAGGTGGTCACAATATTCCATTTACTCCCAAAGGAAATAAAATGAAGCTACCAGAGGCTCGACGTCCCAATGAGATAGGACGCACAAACGATCCCAAATACTGTCTCTACCACAGGATGGTTCACCATCCTACCGACAAGTGCTTTGTCCTCAAGGACAGAATTCAAGCCTTGATCGACGCTGGAGTCTTGACATTGAAGACAGAACAGAAGAATATCACTGCCAATATGGTGACCCTCGAGTTCGGCAAAACCCCAAAGGTCACAGTTCCTGACGGACTTATCCAGTCCCTGCGCCACGGCTGGAAGTCAAACATCCTGCGGCTAAAGCTCATGATAATAGAGGTCTTGTTCCCTTGACATTGGAGCAGGGGAAGTCATGTGGATACACCCAGACCTAGTCCAAGACGTACAGTGGGATT
Source organism: Agave tequilana (assembly GCA_038442645.1). Lineage (NCBI taxonomy): Eukaryota > Viridiplantae > Streptophyta > Magnoliopsida > Asparagales > Asparagaceae > Agave > Agave tequilana. Next base: position 495 of record JAVJIF010012608.1, on the reverse strand, counting down.
CAAAGAAGTCCAAGTCAAAGGACAAATCTTGCAATGTCATCTCCATCCTGCCAGATGATGACAATCTTACGTCAGCTTCTCTCAGCGATTCTGAAGGAGAAAAGCACGCTTGCGCAACGCAGGCCGATGTACCTCAGCCGACGGGTACTCGATCCGAAAAATCATACTTAAACAGTATGAGAAAGCTGCTGACGAGACACAACAGCAAACGACGTCAGTACAAGTACCAGCATCCGCTTCGATTCCAACCAAGGAAAGGAGAACCTAAGGAAGTCCGGTTCGACCATGTCCTGAAGAAGCCTTCAGGCCCGGGGCTTGACACGCCCTTTCTTTTGACATATTGGCCCAATTGGCTAATATCCCGGCTCGTATTACTATACACGAGCTACTTCGTCTCTCCAAAGAGACAAGAGAAGCACTCAGGGATGCCCTGGCTAATTCAGAATCATTCATGACATATATGCTAGAGACCCCTAAAGATGACGCTCAGTCTCC